>OZ026623.1:11633413-11645913 GCA_964020975.1 Hermodice carunculata | reverse complement strand
CTTGATTACCACATTACCTTTTAAATTGGAAAAGAAAACGTAGTGCATAAAGCTAGTAAGGGTCCCAAATCTGTTGACTAATGTGCTATCCCATTGTTGGGTATCTTTCACTGAAGTGTTAACAGCATGGGTGTCTTTCATTTTATTCTATTTCCTGTGCTGGTTTCTAATACTCAAATGTGTGAGTGAAGCAATTTAATCCTATTGTATTCTATCACATTCTTTGAACTTTATACACTACCCAGCTCGTGTTTCCCCCGTTTGGCAATGTGCCTTACCGTGTCATGTTATTTCACACAAAATCACGTTAATTTACTATGCCGTGGCTTTGTCTGCCATCTCTCCTGCTTGAAGGTAACTTGTGAAAAATGGCAAGTCAGGAGGATAAATGTTTTTAAAATTGAACAGAGACATTCTCTTGCACCCTGTCGATAGATCTTCATGCAATGCAGATGAATGTGCATAAAAATAATATAATATACATATATATATTCGTACATTAAAAGAAGGTGTACATTTAATGTTAAATATATGTCTGGCCCTTTTGCTGAGTAGCTGTGGCAATCATCTGCCATGATATGGTCGAATTGTTAGATTCTCCAGGAGTGGTAGTTAGTACTGTTTATAACAATAAAGACTCTTGCTCTAAACAGATGTTAACCCCTATTATGTAAAGCTCAATTCCTGGTAACAGGAGATATTTATGACTTCTTACACATTTTATTTTTCCAGGTCGCTAATTTTTGCAACGCCATCACATTTGCCCTATTTGTTAAAGAGATTTGAAGTGTCACCTGTTAAAGAAAGTTATCTTCGGGAGTACCCAGAAGCACCTATCTGCAATTACAAAAGAATGACCCCACCTATTTTGAGAAGGAGAATTTTTTAAAGATTTTTCCATCATTTTTAGTCATAAAAAATGATAAATTTGAATTGTGACTTTGACCATGTTTGTTATGGCCTAATTTACATGCATCCCCACCAAGTTTGAAATGAATCTGGCTAATGGATTAACATACGACTATAATGTGAATAACCAATGCAGTCTCTTTTTTTTACACCACACTTAACTGGAATACACGAATTAAATAAATGCCAAGCTATAGAAGAGAAATACAGATAAAAAAATAATAATCAGATAAGAAAATGAGAAAACCGTAAAAGGACTTTGAAAACGAAGCTTATGGATAGTGTGTCTAAGGACCTCAAAGCTTTTTATGCCTATGTACGGTCAAAAACCTAGACTGAAGTCAGAGTTGGTCCCTTGACAGATGACCAAGGTAATACTATAACCCAGGACACTGACACAGCACAGAAATTGCATGATTGCTTTTCATCAGTATTTACAGAGGAGACTTTAATTGATTTGCTAGAACCTCCTAAAACATATAGAGGAGTGGAGGAACAGAAATTAAAATCAATTAATTTCACACCTGAGAATGTACTAAAAAATTATCCCAACTGAAAGTTCAAAAAAACTACCGGCGTGGACAATATGTGTTCAACGGTGCTAAAAGAGGTAGCAAATGAAATTGCTGCCGCATTCAGTGATATTTTTGAATCCAGTTTTTCAACAGGGGTAATACCTATCGACTGGAGGTGTGCTAATGTCACACCAATTTACAAAATGGGAAAGAAATGCATGGCCAGTAACTATAGACTAATGAGCTTAACCTCTCAGATAGGGAAAGTAATAGAAGCCATCATCAAAGATGAGCTCATGAAACATCTAAAACATCATAACCTGATAAAAGATTCTCAGCATGGTTTCTGGTCAGGAAGGTCATGGCTTACAAATTGGTTGAATTTCTTGGAGGATATTACAAAATCCGTAGAAATTGCATGTACGATTTACAAACAAGCTTCAAGCTCATGGTATAGACAGCAAGGTAAAGGCATGGATTTCAGAATGGCTGAACAACAGGAAGCAGAGAGTTGGGATTAATGACACTTCCTCAGATTGGACACGTATAAACAGTGGAGTTCCACAAGGATATGTACTAGGCCAGGTGCTCTTTACAATATAAATTAATGATATTGACATGGATGCAGCGTGCAAGGTATTGAAATTTGCAGACGACACAAAGGTATTTAGTAAAATATCATCTTACAAAGCTGCGGAACAATTACAAGAGCAGCTGCGAAACATGTACCAATGGAGCGTAGATTGGCAGATGCTTTTCAATGCAGACAAATGTGCATGTCTCCACATTGGCTCAAATAACATGCAGTATGATTACTTCATTGGCGATGAGCTGGTTGAAAGTTCAGAAGAGGAGAGGGATTTGGGGGTCATTATACACAAAACTTTCAGTTGTAGCAAACGATGTGCTTAAGCTGCCAAGACGGCAAATAGCAAGTTGGGACAAATTAATAAAATCTTTGGTGAGACTACATCTAGAATATTGTGTACAAGCCTGGCGTCATTGGCCCCCCAAAAATGTTGATTTACTTGAAGCTGTTCAGCGCCGAATGACCAGAATGATACCAGGTTGGGCAGAAAGATATTCATACAGGGAAAGACACCAGATGCTAAACTTGACGACCTTAGAGACAAGAAGAATTCGTGGAGGCCACATTGAAATATACACATTTTTTATGGACTAGATGATATTAATGCACAAGACTTCTTTGTGCTGCAGTCAGGAAGTACCCGAGATCACGGAAACAAACTCAAAAAGCATTTTAATAAGAGTGAAATCAGAAAATAGTCCTTCTCACAACGAATAGTTACAGAATGTAATCGTCTGCCCGTGGACGTAGTTAATGCGAGCCGTATTAATATTTTTAAAAGTAAAGTAGACACACATCTTAGATACAAACAGTGGTCTTATAAGAGTCAACATAACGTTAGCTCCCTGCCTTTACGACCAATCTCCTATATGTATTATTAAATGGGGGTAGTCATACTGAACTCAGAGGAACAGAGTATCATCACCTGGAGAAAAAAATGCGTTTAACCCTCCCACAAGATGCATTTCAACCACGCTTTAGAACAATTTGAGTAAAGCTTTTGCGGAAGTTAACATTAACAGCACAAAATTCATTGATAAAAGTAATAAAGTTGCAGTTCTTGGTGCCAAGTAAATCCAAATGTTGGGGTCTCCGGAAGTTTCCCTTGTTAAAAAAGCAATTTGCTAGGCAAGTGTGAGGATTATAAAAAACGTCAAAAACGAAGTAAAAAAATGAATGATAAACACACCGAAATATAAATGGGTGTTTTGTGTTTCAGAAAAAAAAGAAAAGAAAAAAAAAGGAAAAGAAAAAAGAAGCCTGTTACCAGAGTAAGGGACTCCTTGGGAGGTACACCTGACATCCACGGTAAATTATACCATGTAGCACCTGCAGCAATTAATGATGGCAGTAACAGTTTCTTACAAGACTGCCTCCTTGGAAAGTATACTCAGCATGCAGGAGAAATAAAACAATGTATGCACTGCAGAAACTGAAGCCAGTAATAGACTCTTACCAGGTGACTCCTCGGAGTGATAAACGTAACATAAGAGGCAAAAAACGAATGCTGTGCCCTCAGCACACATTGGTGGGCGTAGTATAGTTATCAGAGCAGAACATCCCAGCTTCATTATAAAATGTGGTTTAATATCAGAGGTTACATACTTTAGTGACTAATATCGGCACCGAGGACATACATATGCTTAATTGACCACGTCTCTTTGGTCGGTAACTTTTGTAAGACTGATACATCAAACAATTAGTTTTCTTGAATGTACTAAATAAAATCCCCCTTTTTGCCCATTTCTATCATAGAACTATTCCCCAAATCATATGGATATTTGCTTCTGATAAAGTGAGGTTGATCATAAGTATAAAATGCAATACTTTTCTTTCTAAACATATGTCAAGGGCTTTCATAATGACGTCCTCACTTCCTTTCAAATATGTGGTTGAAGCTTTAGCCAATATTTTATTAGGAATAATCTTTGGCTCAATTTGACTGTTTTTTTAAATTTTGAATTAACGTATGCTGAGGGAAAAAGACCTTGTGCTTTAATTTAGAACTGCATAAACTCGCTGCTACACCTTTCAATATTCTTGACGTGGAACATTTTAAGATTAGAATGTACAATGGTTCCATGTTCAAGAGTTTTCTCAATCAAATGGCAAGGTGTCAACACAGAGACCATGCGGCATGAATAAGATCATGTGCTTTACTTGGGATAAACTATGTTGTAATATACGTGTCATTAATATTGTTTTTGTGCGCCACAGATTCATGAAAAATAAAGGAACACAGCCAGATCGCCTGAATTTGTTATGTGTGGTGGTGTTTATAAACTTAATTCAAAAGCCCAAATGTGTGCATGGATGAAAGAAAACCCTTGCAACTATAAGAGTTGGAGGTACCAGGCTCTTTAAAGTTCAACCAAACTTATAGCAGAAAAGTGTGATATAAAATATTCCAGCCCAAATGTTGATCTGAACATTTTTTTTTTCACAGGCTAGGAACTTTGGCAAAATATTCCAAATCACTTTTATATCATTTACGTCATACTTTCTGAACAATTGATCAAATCTATCCCACACTGAACGAAAATCCATATACCCAACAGATTTCTCTTGAACCGATTTAAAAAAGTTCCTGATATAGTTCATCTGTTTCATTGCTTTGAGCAACAAATATTGTGTGTAGAGGTGAAAAAAAAAAAAAAAACCTCTCTGTGTAAGTGTCTGCACTGAATGGTGTCATAAAGATAGACAAGAGGATTCCGCAAAAACATGATATTAGTCTTTGTTGAGTATGATACTTCGGAGGAAAAATTATGAATGTAACCTTGGGGGCAACCATGTTCCAATCTAAGTGCTGATATAAATCTGTGCCTTATCTGAGGATATTATTTTCATGTATCAGCTAAATTAGCTTAGATTTCTCTTGCACTTATGCTACTTCTTAGAGGGACCAAACTGCCCACTGCATAGGGTTTCATATGTCTACTAAGGAAGAGGCCCCACCTTCCTTACAAAGATCTTCATCAAGGACGTCTGAAACTATTGATCTAGTCACTCTTAGAACTAAAATTCATTTATTTCTAAAATTATCAAGACTACAAGTAAAACATTGTTAGATACTGGAATATATATGTGCTGTATCCTACTTTCCTATTTATGATCAGTATATCCAAGATTGCATTTGATTCCTGCCAGTATCTCTAAAGTGTATGGAGTGGAATGGAAGCATTTATCCAGCTGGAACTATTGATCTTTGCTTTCCAAATTGTAGATAAATGTTTCAACCAAAAGTTCTTTGTCTTTCCTTAACACCATCATCACTTTATTTTAGAAGAGGACTTTCTGAACAGCCATCAAGCATACACTGTGGCTGAAAAACTGTAATGTTCACTAACCCTCATTTTATCATTTTACTATTTCATAATTCGGGCCTCCAGCCTAACCTGGCTTAAATCATTTACTACATGACTGTGAAATACCCGCTACTGGTGCGGGTGTTCTTCCTGCAAGCATTGCTTATTCTACATTGACTCAACTAATTATTTTGTAACCAAGCCTGCCAGCTACATACATACCTATATTTGGATCCTATGTATTATATACTGCCTACCATGGCAGAGCTGTATATCATGTCTTGACTCCAACTGACCAGCCAACACAGCGGAAAGCTGCAAAAATTATTCGTTGGGCCCATCTTATCAAGCATACTTACATGTTTAACCTAGGCACTGAAAATATTTTTGACCACATGACCACTCATCACACAGATCCATATGCTCCTTTAAAGGAACTTGTCATTAACCTTAAGGATTCGTCATTATATGCTGGTTTAAAGGAACAACTGGCAATTCTTACAGCAGAATATAGAGATTCTGTTGTAATTAATGTCAGTAACAAAGGTTGCACAGGTTGTTATAAAATAAAGAATTCAAACAGGTGATGCACCACCTGAAAGAGGGTTAGCAGCGAAATAGAACCTTATTGTTTGGAGACTTTCAAAGTGAGGAGTAGGTGTCATCACGAGGTTTGTTTTACATTTCTGGTGCAAAATGTCCATTGTTGCAGTACTTTTTTGGAATTCCCCTCGTAGTGTGGGGGCATATGTCCCGTGGGCTTTTGATGAAGATTTTATAAAACCTACTCAGAAATGTTAAATACATCTGAAATAACAGAAAAAAAAAATGTTGGCACTTTGCCAACCTGTCAGATTCAAAATGGCCGCCATTTTTCAAAATGGCTGCCAAATTTTTAATTTTTGTCTAATTACACGTCCCTTTAAAGGTCCTTGGGGTATAAAGCACCTCATTTGGGTATTTATTTTTATAACTCCCTGCTATAAAGATGGATTTTTATCTTCAAATTGAATCTTAGTCAATTTAGGCTCATATTTGTCTCAAAAGTATCAAATCATTGGATCAAAAGAATGTAAACCGAACCGAGATAAATGACTTTATTTTGAAACAATATTATGACACCAGTATATTACTACAATAAAGGGCATCGTCATCTCCCTTACCAAGTTCATACCTGTGTGACTGGGGGACCTATTTTAATTTATTATCATTCTCACCTTCATCATTGTCACTGTCATATTGTGAGCTTACATTGGACCAGTATTTTGAAACAAATGTATTGCTACAATAAATGGCATCATCACCTCCATTATATAGTTCATATTTGTTTGATTAGGATAATTATGTTAACTATCATCATGCTCATCTTCATCATTGTCACTCTCATATTGTGAGTCAACATTGAAACAATATTAGGTATGACACATTAAAATGTATTGGTACAATAAATGACATCATCACCTCCATTACCCAGTTCATATTTGTATGTTTAGGATAAATATTATAACTATCATCGCTCTCATTTTTATCATTGTCACACTCGTCTTATGAGTAAACATTGAAACAACATTATGACACACTAAAGTGTATTGCTACATTAAATGACATCGTCATCTCCATTACCAAGTTCATACTTGTGTGATTAAGATAGCTATTTTAACTATCATCGTTCTCATCTTCATCATTGCCATTCTCATATTTTGAGTTGTGGTGTTCAGCTGGTGACTGACCTACACAGGGAAAGCTGACCGTATCTGCTGATTGCCATGTACAGTGGCAGTCTGCCATAGCAGTTGGCTTGTTCAGTTGGACGATGAAAATGAAACCAGTTTATCATAATTCCAGAGTCATCAATATGTTGGATCTATTTTTGGTACTTAATCTCAAATCTATCATTTATGCCAGTCGAACCACAGGCAAGAAGTTCATCAAGATAACACTCTAGCACACAAGCGATATGTGAACTATTCTACATGTGCTGTACATGGCAATGACCAGCTGGTAGAATAAGCTGAGATGCACCTAGCATTATTATTAAGTGGGATTAATGTACTGGGTTCAGGGTGGGGGAAAACCTTACGACCAAATCTAGTAAATTTCATTTTCTAAACACATAAATGCTGACTACAAAAGTTTCCATGCTGTTAGATACTGCCCAGATTTGATATTTTTCTAATGGTTACCTGGGTGTTTAGCCCACTCTGGCTGAGAAGAGGCTAATAGAGTTCGTATGTTTTTACATTCGGCACATAAAGTGCTGGAGGGTATTGTAATCCCATACATCGTCAGTCCATCGGTTCATCTGTCTTGTCAATGTAACCTTGATATTTCAAAAAATATTCACCATAGTTATACCAATTATTTATTGAAGATGCAACTTGTAATGGACCAGCTTGGTATTGAAAACTAGCATCCTCTTATTATTTTTAAACTTTTGATCAAACTTTTTAAAAATTTATTTCAAGGCCGTCTGAGTGGCGCACAAGAGGACGATATTACCATATTATCTCCAAAACTATTCACCATATCTTTACTAAACATTTGTCACAGACGAACCTTATGATGGACCAGGTTCCCTTTAAAAAACAGGCTTCCTCTGATTATTTCTTTACTTTTTATGAAACTTTTAAAGATTTTATTTGAAGGCCGTCTGAGTGGCGTCTACCCTGACGATGCTACCTCAAACAATTTTGATCGCACTCAAACAATTTTGATCGCACTCAAACAATTTTGATCGCACCTTTACCAAAATTTTGTCCAAGATGCATCTTCCAATGGATCAGGTTCCCATAAAAAACTAGTATCCTCTTGGTATTTATAAACTTTGTATAAAACTTTAAAGTATTTATTTCAAGGCCATTTGAGTGGCGACAAGGTGACAATGTTAACATAATATCTCAACAAAGATCTATCGCAGCGTTATCAAATTTTCACAGATTGCTAAAAATTATGATAAATTGAACATTTACAAAACAATTGATGGTGATAGGTTTGGGGAGGGAAGAAAATTAATGTATGTTCAGTTCTATGGTTGAATTGTTAATCATTGACCGAAAGCGTGAAATGAATCAAGGCAGATTCAGATAATGTACAAAACCAGTGTATTTATGAACATTATAATTTTCTGTTGTCAATAAAAAAATTATAAAGAAAAAGAAATTTCATTAGAGATGCACATTATAAAGGACTATGTTCCTATTGAAAACCAGCTTCCTCTCATTATTTTGAAACTTGTTATAAAAACTTTTAAATTGTCGATTTAATGCTCTCTGATCATGATTCAGATAGCACTTTGGTGGCCTTTTCATTATGCATGGGTTCTCATCTTTGTACAGATTTGTGAATAAAGATCCGTTCAGTTATGAGTTAATTGAAAAGTTGATCGCAGGGAGAGACGTATTCAAACGGCTTGCATACAAGCCTTACACGCTTAAGGAAAACTTTCGACAAGAGGCATTGGGTGGCCAAGTGGTTAGAGTAATTGACACTTATCTGTCGATCATATCTTCCCTGATACTGTTTTTTTACCTGTCTCGAAATCAATGAGATCAACACACACACACACACACACACACACACATACATACATACATATATATATACGTGTGTGTGTTATTAACAAACCAGTGTTACCCCTTCTCCTCACTTTAATGTATTAATTCATTTATTTATTATTTTAGATATTCATTTATAAACATGTATGCACTGTTTAACCGAACATGCTGTCATGCTAAGTAGTGATATACAAAATGACCGACAGAAAAAAAGAAAGTAGGGAAAATTATCAGAAATAAATGGATATATCTATATATATATATATATAAAGGAATAAGTCTATCAACCGGTTTCTGAGTCATGCCCATTGTCTCCTCAAATCCGACTAAGGGCAGTTTATACCAAGTATAGATTACTACAGTTTCTGGGCATTTAAAGCTGGTCAAAATATCTGGGCAGATTTGCTAATTTGTACATTTCTGAAACCCCTAGGTAGCACATTGAATTTATGTCAAACATGGTATATGGGCATTTTTCAACCGCTCATAAACAGAACAACTGCCCACCATACGGTCTGACAATTACAATTCTGGCCATAAGCCACGCAAGACATAATTTTATATATGCATATATATATATATATATATATATATATATATATATATATATATATATATATATATATATATATATATATATATATATATATATATATATATATATATATATATATATATATATATATATATATATATATATATATATATATATATATATATATATATATATATATATATATATATATATATATATATATATATATATGTATGTATGTATGTATGTATGTATGTATGTATGTATGTATGTATATGTATATGTATATGTATATGTATATGTATATGTATATGTATATATATATATATATATATATATATATATATATATATATATATATATATATATATATATATATATATATATATATGTGTGTATATATATATATATATATATATATATATATATATATATATATATATATATATATATATATATATATATATATATATTTATATATATATTTTTTTTTTTTTTTTTTTTTTTTTTGCTATACAGCTGGAGAGTGAATGTAAAACAGAGTGTCTAAAGTATCTCACCAAGGCTTTGTGAGTATGGTGGCGCCAAGGACATATATTAACTTTGTGTTTTAAAATATTCAGGGAAGCCCATAATGAAAGGTATGCATTGCCAATATCATATCAGTCATCAACAGAGGAAACTAAGGAATACACATCAAGATGGACACAAAGAGAATATTAACTGGGGGATGTGTTTCACTGTTGGCCTTTGGAAATTGTGTGCAGATAATCCTTGAAGGCAAATGACACAGTTTCAGATAAATTCAGGCAAGGATAAAAATTGAAATAGAAGTAGCATTTGTACTCGATATCACTACATTAGTGTGAGAAATCTGCTGCAGTACGAGGCTACATTCCCGACGGTAAAAAGTTTTTTTTTTCTTTCCATGCTTCACCTACCATGTGGTTCTTGTCTTGCAAATGTACGTAAATGACAAAAGTGATCTCAAATCACTGAAGCATGAGGAGAGTGTGATATATGCCTTCAACTAGGAAGTTGTTCCGTCCAGATTGCCTTCAAATATACACACCTCATCAAGACTGCTTTTCTGGTCTGAAAAAGTAACCAAAATTACGTCACATCAGACGATTTTCTTATGCTTTAATACCTATATCCTTTAAACCAATGTGTTTGGTGGCTGGAAGGCCAATGTTGTGACTCTAAGCATCAAAAGGTGAGTGTCATTTTGCTTACTCACGACAGCTGAACACAACTATGAGTCATTCTTTTATTTTTGAAAGGGAGCAAGAATGGATAAACATGCAGCTGTCAAAATACGAGGTAATTTTATTTCTAAAGTTGTGCAGGTTGCAGTTCAATGGTGACAAAAGTCATAGTATGTGACCCACTTTATGCCCATCATCCAGGTCAGCAACTGAGTATTTTATCTTAACGCAACTTTTGTTACAACTGCATGCATGCACAAGTTAGCAGGGCTGCTTATTTCTTCTAATTCCTGCACTAGTTGAGTGGTATATTTTATTTAGTTCGAAGACAACATCAACATAACACATAAAGCAAATCTGAATACTGAATTAGTGGAAATGTTCCCAAGGTATTTAATTTCCCGAATGGAACACCTCAGAAAAACCAATTGTAGTGAATTATTGGTGATTGTGCTTGGCTACAGACCGTTACAGGCAGTTGTGAGTTGGCACACCCCTGACGCTGCAAGTGTAAACAATCAGGCAGCAAACTGTAACCGCAGAGTCAAAATCGTGTACCAGCATAATCAGAAAAAAAGAAACAAAAAAAAACAAAAAAAGCGAGAAGACATGATGTTCAAATTTATTATTAAACTACAGCGCCTGGAGCGGCATTTCTCTCCATGGGGGGGGAGTGAAGGACTTATTTTTTTCTTTGTCGCTCATTGCAATTTGCAAAGATAAAAAGCGCGAAATGTTCATTTGGAACAACTCCGGGAAAATTTCTACTCGGGAATATTTCAACATATAGTAGTCCAACAGGAAATATTAAAGGAGCATTTGAGGCGTTTTTATTGGTGGAGTGAGAACAAGCCTGCTAGGTCTGCGGGTTTCTTAGATTTTTTTATTTTATTGTCGAATAAAAACATTCATATCCCTGCAAACATTTGTAAGTAAAGACTCTCATGAACGTAAATCATTTTTGCACTTTTTTTCACAAGAGGTGTCATAAAGGCATTGCCTGCTCCCCAATTGTTTTTTCTTTCAAGAAATAAAATATTTAAACCAACTCCTAGCTCTATCGATCTGATGACAAATTAAGTAATTTAAAATTAAACGTTGGGGAGAGTTAGGATGCAAAAATCAAATTCACGTTAGTGGCCTTGTGATCTTGGAAATTAGATCAAGGTAAGCTCTGTTTGAAGTTGACCTTCTCCCTATAGGAAGCATTAACCTCCAATATGAAGGTTCTAGCTCAAAAAAATGTAGCTATTGAGCAGAAATAAGATTCAGTAATGTGACTCTGTAACCATAGGCATTGACTCAGACAGACAGGCAGACAGACAGACAAATGAAAAGATAGATAGATTGATCGATCGATAGATAGATATATACACAGATAGATAGATAGATAGATAGATAGATAGATAGATAGATAGATAGATAGTAGACAGGCAGACAGACAGGCATACAGACAGTCAGATAGATAGATAGATAGATAGATAGATAGATAGATAGATAGATAGATAGATAGATAGATAGATAGATAGATAGATAGATAGATAGATAGATAGATAGATAGATAGATAGATAGATAGATAGATAGATAGATAGATAGATAGATAGATAGATAGATAGATAGATCTACGAACATTGGAAAATGGACCATGTGCAAGCACGCTTTGATTCTGTGCTCTAGGTCTCACTGAAAAATAAAATGTTCAAACATAAGCATTGACATGACATGTCTGGCAAAATACAGTGTAAAATTTCGTACACACACCTGGCCATATTTAGAGTCTGTTTGTTCCAGAATAGTTGGACCTTTTCAGTATAGAGCCCACTGGGGATCCAGCTTGCTTGCACTTCTGGTCGATTAGCATATGTGCAGGGGATAAGCAGT
>OZ026623.1:11605913-11630913 GCA_964020975.1 Hermodice carunculata | reverse complement strand
AAGGTTTGTTCACACATATTAACTTTTTTGACATGACCTCATGATTACAGTCTGTAATTGCTCTGCGTTGCGTGTGAACACGAATGCGCCCGTAAAACCAGCTGTATTTTGTCTCTGTTGATTTTTAACGAGTATTCACTTAGATTATATCAAAATGTTCTGTTAATCAGGAGTAGGGGAGTGCACTGAAAGGGGAGATCATACGTTATTTAATTCAACTGAGTAAAGCTGAATTGAAATGAAATAAAATGAGATGAAATCAATGTTATCAAACTATAAGCAATCATAAAAAGCAAAACAATGGAGCAGCATGTTGAACAAAAATACTGGGTCTGCAGTACTTTTCTCAGTAACATCCAGTTAACTTGAAGGTGGTGTCAGAAAAAAAATGTTCCACAAATTCATAAAAAAGTCCATAATCACCGGAACCGGAAAATGTATTCAAACTTATCGGTCATCTACCAAAACGAATAAATAGTGAAAAATATCCTTCAAGCTTGAAATGAATCTGGTAGACGGTTATCGAAAAGTTTTGAAAACCAAGGATGTTTGAATTGGGAGACACACTTATACACTTTTGATATCCTTCTTAACTTGAACATATAATTTAAAGAATATAGTCTGCATTATTACAAAGTACTTGGTGTATGATAGGTCGCTCTGTGGGAAAAAAATCAAAACAAATATACTTGCCGAGGTGGCCGGGTCTGAAGGGGTTGAAATGCAATTATCATGTAGCTTCCAATCAAAGTACTTGGTGTTTGATAGGTCGCTCTGTGGGAAAAAAAAATCAAAACAAATATACTTGCCGAGGTGGCCGGGTCTGAAGGGTTGAAATGCAATTATCATGTAGCTTCAAATCAAAAGTTTTGAAACACTAAAATGAATGTATGTATGCGGTCGCGGGATGACCGCTCCTTTTTCCTTGGTTGTGTGTGTGTGTGTGTGTGTGTGTGTGTGTGTGTGTGTGTGTGCGTGTGTGTTTGAAATGTCTGCCTTGCTCTGGGAGGTTTGTGACAACATCACGTAAACAATAATCATGATCCTAAAGAATCTCATGGAATCCAAGTGGTTACTTCTACATTAACATATTCTCATGGCACCATTTCACATGACACATTTCATTGTGGCAGATGAACACAGTGTTTGAACGTGCTGGTTTTGTCTGCCACCCCAATGCGTTAAGCCAACCTTGCAGTCGTTTATGATATGTATTGAAACCGGTCCAGTCAACCACTGCAGCATTTCATTTGTGGATATTGGGCTTTTGACTATGTATCTTGCTCGGCAGAAGTCGTGGGATATTCAGACAGTCACCTCTCCATATTGAAAGTCTAATGATCATACAGACACCAAAACTGTGCTATGTTGTTGTCACACATACATGAAGTATAGTTTTCTAACGTGAAAAAAGTGCAAAAGGCGGCAAGCTTGGCCCATGACAATTTGCAGTGGTTTCCTGTATCTAAGGTAATATAAATATACAACTGGACAGGGTTAACCTGATCGATTTGTATCTAACGACATTAACTGACAGGTACCCATATTGGAAAATGCTTTAGAAATCGGGGACCCAGAGTATCCCGCCTAGTGAACTCTTTTGTTTAATCCTCCTATAAGCCACATTTCCAACGAATTTAAGAGCAATCGGAGTGTTGGCCTTGGAGCAGAAGTTGAAATTACGGCATACACACATGTTGGTAAACAAATCGACACTAAATGCAGCGCCACCTTTGAAGCAAAAGGGCTAGGGGTTTCCTGACCCCCCCCCCCCCCCCCCCCAAAAAAAAAAAGTGTATACAAAATCTACGGATCACTAGAACGTGGCCATTTGAACAAACACGATACAGACCCACCCAAGATACATTCCCGCCAACTCTCCAGTAAATTTGGTGGAGGGTTCGGACATTAAGGAAAAAATGTGAATTTCCGTTGCAATTGGTCTTTGATATGCATGGTAATCTAATTTCAACTGGGGGTGTGAATGAACTGGATAACATAATTGACTCTTATTGACGCTCAATAAACATACACATATGCGCATTTTTAGGAATGAACGTCCACGTGTAGGAAGGTGGACATGAAAGACGAGGTATTGCTATATTTTGTGACTCTAACCTTTCGTTTTTCGTCAAGACTAAATGCAGAGGCTGATAATATATTGTGCACATAGCCTTCCGTGTTAGTATTGTGAGTAACCCCATTTCTAATACATTCACCGTTCTTTAACCACCCCAGAAGTTAAAATAAATGGTCAACATCTTCCAGAATGAACTTTTACTTTCAAATATGTCACTTTTGATGTTTACATAATGCATCTCTAGTATCCAAAAGATTGAAAAGAAAAATGAATAGGCACCTTTGCATTAATTTGTGGAACATTCATTTGGTTCATCTTGCATATTACCATGTGATGTATGCTGTATCTGGTCCATGTGCAAGCAGAGTGTAAACTAAGGATGGGGAAAACTTCCCACATACTTGGTGTAAACTGGCAGAGAATAATTGCAAGGGCTATGCTGTTATTGCAACATCCTCAGCGCATCATGTACAAGTGGCCTAATGTTGTAGTATATTGGACTTGCCTTCAAGAGATGATGGCTGCTTTGAACTGTATCTTCTTGACGTTTTACGATCTTCTCTTTGAGGGTCTCACTGTTATGCAAGTACTAAATATCATATGTGTTACTTGTTATAACACTTGGAAAATCATATGCCGACTAACCGTTGAAAAACGAGTGTTGATGGTTTTTTTTTTTTTCAGCTCCCAATCGTATGCAAAGGTTGAATATAACAGTCGGCATGGCCTCTGAGCTTGCCAGACAGTCGTTGTGCAAGTATTACGATCAGACTGTTCCAGCAGGAGGCAGCGCTACTATTGTGTGCACGCAGGAATTGACCGGGTTATACATCGGTATTCAGAAAACGTCTAGTACAACTTACAATCCCGATGGGTCTATAAAGAGACAAAACGATGGCTACCTGACTCTCTGTGAAGTTAAAGCCTCGGGTTATGAAGGTAAGGACAAGGTTCTTACGAAAGCTGAAAGCTATCAAGGTTGTACCCCAAAAAGGTGAGAAAGATGAATAAATGAATGAATGAATAAATAAATAAATAATTAAAATAAATAAATAGATAAATAAATAAATAAATAAATAAATAAATAAATAAATAAATAAATAAATAAATAAAGCATGCGTGAGCTTACTATGAAATACAGTCATTAAAAGACTATAACAGATATGTCATTGGAATACTGTCATGAGATACAAGTAACATATATCACAAATCAAGATACACGTACGAACGACAAAATGACACAAATACAAATAGAAAAGAGTGAATGTGTTATGGAAATTGCTGAAATGATTAAGCATCTTACATGGAACAAGTGTAAACTGACCCAGAAACCATTAAAACTCATTATTTAGTCTAATAATCACCTTTTCTAACCATTTTTCTTTTAATTCCTCTTGATCTCCTTTCGGGTACTAGCATGCAGCCTCGGTCTCAATCGTCACGGTTCAAACAGGAAAGCAAGTTAGAAAACCGTGAAAGATCTTGAAAATAAGAACCATCTAATGCTGCATCAGCATTTGATAAGGAAAGTACAATGAAAAACAAAAACAAAAATAAAAATCGGCAAGAGGAGTCAAATGTTCACTTCTTGTGTAAAATTTACTAAAAATCAACAATCGGGGGCTGTGGACGCCTTGTATACTGTATAACATTGGAACTATTTGAAATAGTTTGTTAGACAAAAACGTTACCGTTTATATATACATTCTTTACCTCATTTTTACAAAATTGCTCAAATTATCAAATTTGTAACCCTTGTCAAATCAAAGGGAACTAGTTCTAAGTTGTTTTCATGTTCCGGAAAAAAATTTGCATAAATCACTTTCTATATCACTTAAGGTGCAAACATTATTAGTCTAAAGCAAAGTATTCCATAGAACGATTTTGACGATATTCCCTTCCATATACTGCACAGCTCCCACATGGCTACACAGCTCTATCAATAAGTAACATGGGATCTGAAGGTTTATCCTGTTGTTTCGACAAAACTTGACACAATCCCAACATTTTCGCAAATTTGCATTATCATTAGTCATAAAATCTTATGAAATGTTGTGTATTTCCGTTCAGCTTTTCCGGGGAAGAAGTCCAAAATAACTTCTTACACCAGTAAAGTGCTCAGATGAACCAGACACTTTAACATCAATCCATCGTGCAATAGGCAGAAAGCTTGATGATATGGGTTACAAGTATTCTCTTTTAAAGAGTAGTCAATTTGAAACCAGTAAAAAGGTGCTTGCTACACGGCGTAAAGAATTAAAGCAATCTGGCAGGGGGAATAAACCCAACAAGGCTGACTGTTTAACAGATGCCGATGAAGAAGTACTCTGGCAGTCTGGGCAATTAGGCACACAAACACCGTTGTCTTTGATTAACACCGTGTGGTATTTCTTAACCAAATGCTTCGGCTTTCGCGGAAGCCATGAAAGACGTCAGCTAGAATGGGGCGACATCAAAATTGTCGATGACGACAAAAACCATGGTCGTTACTTGGTTTTCAATGAAAGACAAACCAAAACGAGACGGGAAACACAAGTCACCTCAGGCAATTTCCTCCAAAAATATTTGAAAACGAATGCAATCCTGAAAGATGTCCAGTTCTTGCCTTTGAGCTGTACTCTCAAAAACGACCAATTGAAATGAATTTTGATGGCGCCCCATTCTTCCTTGCTGTTATACAAAAACCGGGTTCAGATTCACCTTGGTTTAAGCGACAACCAATGGGTTGTCACAGAATTGAACAAATGATGCCCCGCATGGCAAAATCTGTTGGTTTATCTGGGCACAAGACCAATCACAGTGTCCAGCGGACCATGTGCACACAGCTGTTGCAATCTGGCGTGGCTCCCAATATGATCGCTCAGTTGAGTGGTCACAAGAACCTACAATCCATTAACAATTATGCCGTAGCCAGCTTAGATCAACAGAAACAGATGTGTGAAGTGCTGCAGGGAAGGAAACGAGTGGCATCTGCCAGTACAGCAGACTGCGCAGTTGACAGGGCATCTGGGCGAGCCGTTGATGTTGTGGTTGCCACCAGTCAACAGACACTCGTTGGCGTGGATCAAACACAACGCAGCGTGTTCGCCGGAGCCAATTTCTAAGGCACTGTGAACATCTATGTGTCAGATCAAAAGTAAATTGACCGTGTTCCTTTATGGTGTACAAAGTCCCACTTGTCCACGAGTTGTACATCGGTTTTCAGCTGATATTCTTCATGAAATCTTGTAGTTGGCGCACGTCAAGCATGTGATGATGTAGTTTTTAAATGACCTAATTACTTCATCCTGCGTTACAGTTATTCATACGCAAAACTATGCAAAGCCTTGTTTGATGAAATAAACGTTGAAACTGTTTTTAATTGGCTTTTTTTAGTATTTAACGATGAAAATATAATTACAGCTATAATTACTGGATAAAAGTAAAACCAGCCGCGTGGAGGAGACTCGTCAGCAGACTAGCCTCGTTCCCGCGGCGGATCACTCCTCGTGCAAGCACTCGGAGTGATCCGCCCCGGGAACGAGGCCAGTCTGCTGACTCGTCTCCTCCACTTGGCTGGTTTTACTATTTTACAATGTGTCAAGTAGCCATGGTCATGTATCTTAAGGATAACATGTACACATCTGTGTACGCTAAGGATTATTTAATGTGTAAATTTACCAAAAATTCAGAACCATAGTGCTGTGGTCTGATATGATGATAACATGGTTGTGTGAAATGATACCATATTGTCATTCAGGAAAACGGTGTTTTCAGTAGGCATAAAGCTTTATTATAACTTACAGGTAAAAAGGGGTATAAGAACCATATTTCAGTTTTGATTTTTGTTTTAATTGTTTTTGTCCAACACAAGGTAAAACAACCAAATTAGTTCAACTGTCACATTTCCAGTTTATTTGAGTGTACAGCTATTCAGTATGCATGTACTGCAGTGTAAAACTATCGTAAGCTGAACAGTGATCATTGCATATGTATGCACGTAAATAATGTTTGAGGGCTATATGTTGGTTCTACGGTGCTACAGGTCTTAGTTGGATTATATGTCATATTTATATACAGATGAAGCGGCTCAAGCTGTTGATAGGCATTGGCAATATAGAACTTTCGTGTTTCATGTGTGAAGGTCGTGAACAACACAGGTACTCGTAGCGAAGCAAATTATGCAAACTAGTGTTTGCATGGCTATTAGCCACGCCCCCCCCCCCCCAACTTGCTGGGCGCCAAACTGAGGGTGCCATTGGGAAAGGTTTGAAACACTCAGACACTAACCCTTCACATCAAGCGCCACAGATATGTCACCGTTTTGTCACGTTCACATGTGTACAGTGTACATTTATCCATCCATGACCTGTTTTATGCACGTAATTCATAGTCCACTGTCATATCCAAATGCCCACTCGACATGTGGCATGAAATATTTCATGTGAGCGTCACAGCCGTGACAAAACCGTGACTGATCTGTGGCGCTCGATGTGACGTGTTATTGTCCGAATTTGAACTTTGTTGTGAATACAGATTTTTTTGCGGAACCGTAAACTCGGACCAAACATTTGATTGGACTGAAAGTCGGCATATGAACTAAAACAATTGTGTTGGATAAACGTTGTGAATTGCATGAAGATGGGTTGAATAGATCATGAGAAAAAAACGCGAGCATGAGACAAGTCAGTGTGACACAGATTAGTAATATTTCAAAAAACTTTCCCACCAACTCTCAGTTGGGCACCCAGCAAGTCGGGGAGGCGTGGCAAATAGCCATGCTAACATTTGTGTAACTGTAACACATTATTCGTATAATTTATTTTGCTTTGAGGAATGGTGGTGAGCAATGCTTTGGCTTTGCATTGCTGCAGGCGGACGATTTGTGCTTAAATGACAGGACCAGCTGGCCCAGCAAGGATTGAAATATGACATGTTGGTAAGTAACAACAGCTCAAAAATATGTCATTTTTGTTATCATATTTTCTGGGTATTTTTAAAACTATGGTAGAGTATTTTATGTGCCAAGTATGGAAAATACTAGTGTAATTTTCACAGCTTAGTCTCCTTTTCTTGTATTGTATATTCAGGAAATGTCATTTTATTAATGGATATTGGTCATAGGTAGCCTCGTGCAAATGTTTTATATCCATTCTAAAAGGAGGCCATATCTCCGGTGTGAACTTTTTTGATAGTCTGATATTCATTTCATAACCAGCCCTTAAATTTATAAGGTATGAACATAAGACAATTTCAATAACAATAATTTGTATTTCCTTTTAAAATGGATATTACAACACCAAAAGTGCAATGTTTCGATTGAAGCCATGCAACTCTTACTCTTGAAAATGTTCTGATTTTTTTATGATCTCTTAATAAAAGGATACACAAATAGCAATTACTTGACTTTCAATTTTGTATTTATTGTGAAACGAATAGGTCTGAATGCATCTAATAATTAAATTCTATTTAACTGTGGCAGTAGTTGGTCAGAACAGAAAGTAAGTGCCAAATGATAATCAAATATACAGTCCAATTGTAATAGTTACATTTAGAATCTATGAAAAGTACTCATGTAGCCTCTTAATTGGTTCCCTTCTCATTTCCTTCCCAGAAATGGAGCCAGCTGATGCTCTCACAATTTCGTGATTTGGTTGCACACCAATACAGACCCAGGTGCTGATGCAGAACCCAATTTGGGTTGCAGCATGGCTAGAAGCAAATGTTGGATCTCAGGTATAAAATGTTTCGAACAGTCTAGGGACTTTGTTTTTGCAGAAGATGCACTTGCCTTGATTTACATATGATAAATACGTAACATCTTAACAGTTCAATTTCAGCTCAGACTGTTACTTTTCAAACTAAGGCTAAATGGGCTGTGGTTCATTTATCGTCTGACCTTGAAGGCTCTGATCTACTAACAATTGGACTACACATACATGTATGGTACATGGCGGACTGATACCAAGAACATGTACATGTGTATTGATGTGGCCTTGCATGAAAAAACAGAGACAGATGACTGGGTCTATTCCACTGCTGACTTGTTTTTATTTTTTTCCTTATGTGTGTGTGTACGTGATATCAGTGAATTCCTGTATTCTAATATCCAAGGTCAAATACATAAAGGTGTGTTTGTGTGAATTCCTGTATTCTAATATCCAAGGTCAAATACATAAAAGTGTATAATTCTTAAGTGGACAGAGGTAATCCAGATCATGGTGTAAAATTAAGGCTAACTTAAACAAACAGAAGCCAAAGCACCATAATTTTTAATAATAATAATAATAATAATAATAATAATAATAATAATAATAATAATAATAATAATAATAATAATAATAATAATGATGATAATAATGATAATGATAAAAATGATAATAATAATAATAATAATAATAATAATAATAATAATAATAATAATAATAATTATAATAATAATAATAATAATAATAATAATGATGATGATGATAATAATAATAAAAATAATAATAATAATTCATTTAAACCCCTGAGAGCTACAAAATAATCACAATATTTATAACTACAATAAAATGTAGACAACTATGTATAAACAAGAAGGAATACTGAAGTTAGAAAGCTCTTAATGGCAGACTTAATGTGACCACAAAGACTGTGCGTTGCCATACACCATCTTTGGCACTACCAAATTCAACTGCCTGCAGTACTTTGGAAGGGCAACTATGAATCAGAAGTCCTAACACTGTCTTAACTGTGGTAGCCTGCACTACCTCCAGCTTATCCAATTGAGTCTGCTGATATGAATGGCATCACAGCCAAAAAAGAGAGTAGGCAGACCAAGTGACTGCCAGGGATGGCATCTGAATTACGACACATTTAGGGGCACCCGATGTCAGACAAACTGAACTTTGGCCGGTTACACGCCTGCACCCGTGTGACTACATGATATGCATCAGCCACGGGGAAAAGATTAGTCTCATAAATCTAAATTTTGTCAGTCCTAATGGGAATCCCCATCTCTGAGAATAACACCGATATCTGTCCTTCAAACACTGAAGACCAGGAGCTGTAAGACTAAAAAGAAATAATGTCGTCCTCATAAGCAAAACAGTTAAAAAACTTCATTATTAAATATAAAATTGCCTTCATACCATGCAAGTTCAATGAGCAAATCATGAATAAATAAAGTGCCGGGGACCTGGTACTACCCTGCTTGGTTGCACGCTTTACTTGCAATGCAGAGCTGAGTTCAATATTCCTCTTCAGTGGTGATTCAGAATACCACTGGAGAACCGCAACATTGCGATCACTGTGAACATAATAGTCTACCAACGATCCTGGGTGGCTTAGGGCAGTCTCTGGTGTGGCTCGCTGTAATGAAAGTTGGCGGAACATGTTTATATTACTCTCTTCACAAACCGCCAGCTGTAGTCTCTTGAAACTGTGAAGGAATACAGCCTAACGCTATTTCCTACAAACTAGATGACACGTAAAGTAATTGGCTTTGACAACTTTTTAAAATTATTTAATAATTGATAGGAAAGCATGCTTGCATGATTAATCATTTGATACAATGTGAACGTATGTTTTTGTGTTCTTTGCTAAATCAACAAATGACCTTCACCCTAATTTGGTCTTGATAACATTAGATAAAAATATGTACCTGTGAAGTTTCTCCAGCCATGAATATGTCAATTTCATCCAATTTTAATCATGAAGGGACCAACTTGTAAACTTGACAAACTGCATATACTTTGTAAAGACATGTCACCTCTAAAGGTCAAAGGTCAAGGTCATGTGGACGTTCCAAGGTTTCATATGGCCATAACTTGGTCAATTGTCATCTTATTTGGTTCATGTTGGCCTTAGATTGTAGGTATTGTAACACTGTGTATTTTTGTAATCAAAATATGACCTCTAAAAGTCAAAGGTCAAAATAATTTGTTATTTGAAATTCCCATCCAGTAATAAGCTTAATGGAATGTGAAACACCACAGGACAAAAGTTGTAGCATTAAAAATTTACATCTTTTAAAGGCACTCGGGCAGATGTGCTTCGAAGCAAATCTTTCCTAGTTTTCCAATTGTGTTTACTTCATGTTTACTACAGGAAAATCGGACGTAAAGCCCGTATGGTTTTCTTCCTATAAGGGAATTAAGATATTTTCGACGACTGGCCACAATGCTCTAACTCATACAAGAAAGACATTGATTTATTTGTGTTATATCCCTTCGGATCTTAGACTCGTTTTACTCGTTTAGCTTCAGTGATTGTGGCCAGTGCAGTGCATATCCAGAAGACACACACTGCAGTTTGACTTTCTTCTTTTGTTACACAGTCCATGTATAATTTTTCATCCAATGAATACCTTCAAACATATTTTTGAAGTAGGAAGAGTTCTTCACTGAGAGTTGAAGAGCAACTTCTACATTCTTGCACCTCTTTTTACCCCCTTTGAAATAAAGGCAGAACGCTTATGTGTGCCTGTTGCTTCAGGGCACACCTCCAATCAATATGCGGTATAAAGTCATGGGGAAATATGAGGGTGACCCCAGAGAAGTCAGATAGGTCACGGTCCGAGAATTTCCTTACCCCCTTTTTGAGCAAGTGGCATCTTGATCTTGGTTATAAAATCGTGGTCACTCATGTGTTGCAAAAAATGCCTTTCTACCTAGACATATCTCTATGCAATGAAAAAGGGATCTTTCAAGCAGTTATGGAGATTCATTCTATATTTTCATGTCTCCAAAAATTACCACAAAACGTTGTTGTGGATTTTTTGTGAATGGCCCAAATACACACGGTTTTACCGTTTATTCCCTCACTGTTTATTTTTTCACTTTCATTTGGATTGTTACTGGGTCCTTAAAATATGGTCACGGAAACATGCCAGGCAGTAGGTCATTGGCATGGATCATTGATGTGACAGTGTTTAACTCTGGAATCACAGGGGACATAGCAGTTAGTGACATTTCAAACATCAGTTGGTGAGCACTCTGAGAAGGCAAGATTGCTATCTTTTGCATATCAAAGCAGGAGGTGGTTCCCTAGCAACGTCACTTTGGGTGACTTAAGAAAATCCAGGATTTGTCAAGATGTTGCACGTCATTGGTTGTTGATTAAGGAAGGCAATCACATAGTTGATTCGCCACACCCTTGCAGCCGAGGAAATTTAGCACCATTACATAGATCTGGTTCAGAGAATTGTTATTCCAGTGTCATCTGCTATATAGGGGCAGTTGACCAACATAATCGGCCATATAAGGATAAAAGACTCAGGTCATATGCAGATACAGCTCACAAGAAATGACAGTTGTAGAAAAGAAGGTTGGATATTGGCTCTGTAGTGAGATCATGCTCGCGCAAATATGGGATGAAGGTTTGTAGTGTAGACACATTCAATGAACCAAATAGTTCGGAAGCCACACGTTACCCATATTCATAAATCTCCACCCAACAGGAGTTGTAGAATGTTAGTTCACGTGAATAAAGAAAATACACAGAATCTCAGCCTTGAATATCTCTAATATGTTACAAATAGAGGTGCTATTGTGACTTCAAAGTACAGTATTGTGTCACTCGTGGTCCAATGGACAGTGAACAGCAGTTGTAGCTTTTCAATAATTCATGTTAGGTTAATACATTCAAATAAAGGAATGTGCCTTCAGCTGCAAAGACTGAAATGGTCTTGCAATGGTTGGTCACCTTTGTTTAAGGCCATCACCAATGTTGTCAATGTCACAGTCTCCAATCCCACAGTTTAGCACTCATCACTACTTTAAAAGGAAAATCTTCAGGATCCACTGGGAAAACAACAACCTGAAAGAGTACATAGAGGAACGTTGCATATATTTTAGTAGGCACCCCCAGATTTACTGATATAACATTGTTAAGGTGAACAAGAATCTTGACAAGTATGTCAGAATTTGAATTTTGCTGTTTTGGTGAATAAATTGTCATAAATTCGATTACTTTATATCACTATCAGCAACAATTTGTGTTATACGCTGCTATTTCACAGTCTAACATTTCTATATTCAAATGGGCTATTGTTACCGAACATAAAGTATAGATAAGCAGTCAGTGTGATGAAAAAGTGTAGCCTTGATATTGAGCCTGCAAAACTTGCCTGTTGGTTTTTAACTGATGGTTGGTCGATGAATCCATAGGCCTGTTGATGGCTTGAATTTTGAAACGTGTGGCGTCAAAAACGACAAAAGTGAATCCTCAATGACTTTTAAAATATTTTTCAGTACTTCTTTTGTTTAAAACTGCCAACCTGAGTGCGGGGGAGCTTGATTTACACCTACATTGCACCAAATTAGTTTTCAATGGGGAGTGGGCAGTGCGGCTTCAGCAAAAGTAATAGCAGTATATATTTTGGGTTTTTACCAAATTCGGCTGGAGCTCCATATATGAGACATAAATGGAAATAGTGTTGGAAAAATGTTCGATAAGTAAACATGGGTGGAGGCAAAACTGCAGAAAAATAATAATTTGCTGAAAGTACGGCATTCTCCTGGATTGCCAAAGGAAACATTAACTTCTTAAATTTTGTGAATAGATTTTTGTATGTATGTGTACAAAACTGATGAATTATTCATGGCGTGATTTCAAATTTAAAAAAAAAAAAAAAAAAAAAAAAAACCTGATGTTTTTTGTCAATGTTGTGTGTGTTCACAGTACAAGCACAAGAAGATGAGTGAATGTTCGCAACCTGATATATATCCTGTGAAGTGAAAAGCAAGGTGGCTGAGAGTGTGTGTGCAGGGATCAGCGTTTGGCTTCAAAGAGTTTGGACTTGAGTAGGGAACAGAAAAATGGTAGTTAAAATCTGTTTTCTTCGTAGCTGAGGTGTACACATCCTGAAAAATTACAAAGAGATCTTAGCCCTGCAGGTGCAGAGGACCTTTTACTTTACCGAAGTTATACATTTCAGAGCCCTTATTTTGCTAGTTGATAAGTGCCTACCAGATTAAATAAGTGAAAGCAACCTGTTGTGTGACTCTATAGACTACTTGTGTTTGAAATATAACTTAATATTTTTAAAACACACTTTGAGCTTCACCAGACACTCTTGGACTAGACCTCATTGGATCCTTAGGAGGATAACTTTGACATAGCAATTAGGCATATAGTACAATGGAAATGAACTCCTGTAGAAGTCAGGGTTAAACCAACAGGGCTTAATCTATGAGGGGAGAATATGCTACACCATAGACATAGCACACACGTTAGGAGGGGAAGGCGAGTAGCTGTGGCAAAACGTCAAACTCATGGCTGACCATGTCATTTGCTGGTGGAGGTAAACTTGGACCTACCAACGAGTGTATGTATTGAAAACTGTTATCCACTTCTCTTTTCATGGAACCCTTATATATTTGGTAACAATTTGAACAATCAGGCATTCTCTGCACATATTACAGTGCAGTAAGTGTTACAAGTGTAGTGAAACTGATGTTGTTTTTTATAATTGTCTGATGAATATAGTTTGTTATTGTGAAAGTCATGTCAGGTTGGCTCAAAGTGTTTAATGTACTTTTTCTCTGTCTCTCTCTTGTATAAATAATTAGCATCTAAATCAACTGACTGACAAGTTGAACTACGTCTGATTATAAATGAAAAAAATTTAAAACTGTTACAGGAAAACAGTTATACTTACAGTTACCTTTAGGAATTTCAAATGATCTCTCTCTCTCTCTCTCTCTCTCTCTCTCTCTCTCTCTCTCTCTCTCATAAAACCGAATTCTTTCTCTGATAAATGTAGTAGAATTTTACAATAATTAGGACTGTTTTACAATTTGACCTTTTGAACTTTATAGAACCACGAGTTAGATGTACATTATGCTTGGCTGACTTACAGATGACTTACAATGCCATACTACATTTTTGGAATTCTAAATTATTAACCTAATAATTGACTTATTAGATGATTTGTGGGATTATATGCTTTCTTGAACATTTAAATGTCCTTTCAAAAATACTTCTGGAAACCAACTTGAATGTGACTGCTGTCCTTACAAATTTTGACTATTGTAATGCATTTTTGACTACGTTTTAATGATTTGAGGCCTAATGTCATTTGCTTCTGGCTGATGTTTAACATTTGAACCAATGTACTTACTATATTTGTAAATTCAAACACTTTTCTTTTTGAAATACTCTTAGTTTATCTTCTTTAAAACAACATCATGTCTTTAACTACATGCCTAAAACACATCGAATTATATAATCATGTTGTTTAGATTCTTATTGATGGTCATTTTAGGCCTAGAGTGCTTTTCTGATGGATTGATGTTGGTGTTGGCGTCGCTTTGTGGACTTATATGGATGATGATCATTGTTGAGATGGTGGTAGCAAGTAGTACCTTTTTAAATACTGAATTTTATTGACATTTTCAACAAGTTCAGAACCTCCATTTACAAATTCTCTGATGTGCTGCAAATTTTGGTCCCTTTTCATAAATTGTATGGTCCTGTATATGCATGAATGATGCAAATTTTCAAGCCAATTTACTGAAATAGGCCTATAATTTCAAACAAAACTTATTGCATTCTGTCATGTGAAACTAGATCAAGTTTTTTTTTTCCCTATGGACCTTTGCACTTACGTTTTGGTCTCTTTTGGGTAAATACGAACTATAAATTTATATTTTTCAGCTATACATACCAAGGGACATTGCCTTTGGTCGGAATTGACTTGGATTTGTTTTGTTAGGACTACGGTTTGGATATGGTAATGACACTGTCTAATTTGGTTGTCATTTATCAGGCCAACGTCGCAAACCTGCAGCTTTACCATTCCTAGATTTTATAATTACAAGGATTCTATATGAAAAGCATATCCGATGCAAACAGAAACTAAGTAACCTCTCTTCTGTTCCTTACCACTATAGATGCCTTGGTAATTACAAATAAGGTCGATTGAAATTTGAAAGAAATATAAATCTGGTATCGTCAGATCAATGCAAAGCACATCGACTGTGGTTAACAGTTGCAATGAAAGAGATTTTTCATGGTGAGATGTGATTTAGTTACCGTGCGTTGGTTGGGTCTGCAGGTTTCCTCACGGGTACCCAAGTGTCTTCCTGCACTAAGTTTGGGATAGTTGGCCTACGGTCAGCCAATCGAGCGGGTGGATAACACACAAATATTTTAGTATGCAACCCTAACATAGGATAATTTGCATAAAAAATGGCCTGTCATGTTGGCCACTTTTACAAAATATGACATAAAGTTGAATTATTTCAAATAGGATTACAGACGAAAAATGGGCCCTGCAGCATCACAGGCAGTTTTTGCATGTTAAGTTCCGATGGCATAAACATTTTTTTTTGACATTATACACTGAACAATTTACCCACAGATACCCTGCAACAAGAAGCAAAGTCCATCAAAATTTGTACATCATATCAAAACACTGTTTACTTTAATAATATATTTAAAACACTCGTGTTTTTCGCAAAAAGGTTCCTAGCAATGGAAAATATTAGGCAAGGTCAAGATATGGTTTAAAAATGTCTGAAAAAATAAACTTAAACCAAAAATCATTTACTTAGAGAAAAAGATTGCTAGCATTATATGGATTTGTGTGTGTGTGTGTGTGTGTGTGTGTGTGTGTGTGTGTGTATGTGTGTGTGTGTGTGTGTGTTGGAGCCCCAAAAAATGTTTGGACAACATTTAATTGTTACCTGGAGTGGCTTCAAGACGACATCCAAATGAGAAAGATCTTAATTAGCACACTTATGTGCTTTTGCCGGAGTATGGAAATCAGTACGCTCAATAGTGGGAGAGATATTAATTTCAGGGCTAGTCCTACTCCTAAATGGCAATAAAATTTTATGTTCAATACAAACAATTATGAAATCAACAGGGGCACACTGATTTCAAAATTGACACCGGGATTTGCCATGCTGGAACTACTTAATGCCACTAATTGTACTGCCTGCACGTAGGTGTAGCAAACCAACATCATACAGTTGAGTGGTCATCATGATCTCATAGCCAACAGCCAACTAGCATTTCTTTTGAGCCATATCTGTTCCTTGCATTGTTGCTTTTCCTAATATACCACATGACACAGGCCATCTATTATTACATGGCAAATGACACTGAGACTGTCAATACTCTGAATCGGAGCTACTTAATGCTTCTAACTTTAACGTCTACACATGGGTGCAGAAACCCACAACCACACAGTTGAGCAGTCATCCCTATGTTGCCAATGTTACCAACTATGACAAATTCTGGACGCCGTAAGTCAGCAAATATAGCCTTGTATGGAAACATCCTTGTGCTCTATTCCTTTCTAAAAACCTGGCTATCTTGTCTTCTCAAAGTGCTCATCAATTCATGCCCGAAACACCACCAACCGCCACATCCACTACAATTCCGAAGACCAACACTGTGACATCGACCTTCAATGCCAATAATTGTTTGCAGGAGCATGTTTTAAGGCCCAGTAACAATCAATGTCAACTTGACTGAATAACGGTAGGCTAGGACCTAAAACCGCGCGTTCACGGCCCATCCACAGTCTTCCGTGACAATTTTCCACCCGCTCTTGTACAAGGCACACAATGTCAATGGCATTCACTTTGTTTTGTTCGGTGCTTTCACTTTTTGTCAGTGAAGTCGCATATTATAATAGTCATACCAAATCCTCTTGTTTGTTCCTTCTTTCTCGTAGTGCTCAGGGCCAAGCATCATTTCCAATTTACGATGCTTAATCACTTTTGATTGACTTAAATTCCTCTGCCCTGGCCGCTGTGTACAAAACCAACTTGCTTTAACATTTTATTATTATTGTATAAACACAATTATCAAATCGTGTGTATTATGTGCTTGGGCTTGGCATGAAAAGAATCACCATCGCGCCCCGTGTGAGGTATAATCAAACGTGGTATACACAAATATTGATTGAATCCTTATGTGAATACACTACTTTATTGATGCAAGTGCGTTACAACTCCATTGTAATAAAATTTAGGTAATATACAGTGAGTAACAACTTTTGAATTTTATTATAGAAAATAATAGTTCAATCAATCAATCAATCAATCAAGAAAGAAAGAAAGAAAGAAAGAAAGAAAGAAAGAAAGAAAGAAAGAAAGAAAGAAAGAAAGAAAGAAAGAAAGAAAGAAAGAAAGAAAGAAAGAAAGAAAGAAAGAAAGAAAGAAAGAAAGAAAGAAAGAAAGAAAGAAAGAAAGAAAGAAAGAAAGAAAGAAAGAAAGAAAGAAAGAAAGAAAGAAAGAAAGAACATTAGGCTTGGACTAAACTTGCTGGCGAAAATTATTTACTTAACATTCGTTTTGCTGTTTAAAGCTAGAAGTCTTTGAAAACAATGAATTGAATAAGATTATGTTTCAGTGATAAATCATAAGGTTGGGCATAGACAGTTAGTGGATCAACTACAGAGCATACATAGATTATATTGAGGTTAATTTCTCTAGAAAACGACATGGAACGGGTGGCACTACTGCGTCAGTTTCTTGAATTACAGTGACAGTGTGTGAATAGCAAGGAGAAGTGGTGCGATCACCAACACACTGGACCGTAACATTGTGTCACAAAACGCTGAAACTTGCTAATATAATTGCACATTTATCTTTTATACGAAACAGTTCACGAACGTGTAATGGGTCACGGAGTCACGCCCTTTGGCTGACTCAGCTTGCATATGCATGGAAAAAAATCTTACATCTTTACGTCCAAATGCATTAACAGATACTCTCTTATTATCTGTGTAACATTTAATGATTATCGAATTGGAATCTCTATATACATCACACTTTATAAGTACAAACTGTAAAGAAATGTTTTTATATCATAGAAAAATACGTGTATATATAGGTACACCAAGATAAATTGCAATAAAGAAGTTATAGGCTAATAACATGGGAGATGCCTTCATAAGATCCTCGTCCATAATTTGGATGGTATACGCTTCAGTGGTGTGCGCTGTCTGGTTTCGGAACCTGCCAGGCGTCTGTTGGATGTGTGCGTGTGTGTGTGTGTGTGTGTGGCGGGGGAGGGTTGGGGGTCCCCACAACCTATTTTCAATACATTACACGCCGTTGAATCACTTCCTTGTAAATTTCACTTCTGAATCACGTTTGTCCTTTCTATGCATTTCAATTGGAAGCGAAAACAAACAGATGTTATCCATGATTTTTTTTTTGGGGGGGGAGGGGGCCTGCATCATTTAAAAAAAGATAATATTTTGTTACTGAGACTTTGTTGATAGAGATGTGTGTTATGTCGAGTGAAAGACTTATCCTCGTGTTTCATTTACCAGTCCTAAAATATGAATTTTCAAAATCCAAGTGTAATCCAAATATAGGCTACGTTAAAATGTTTCTGTTTAGGGGTGTACACTGGACACAGTGCAAAAATACATAACAATCTGTCTAATGAACATCAGATAAGTTAGACGAGTTTCCTAGTCACGGAGTTAAGTAATATAGTGGTCCAAAAGCAATGATGTTAAGATTTTCAGTACAAGGATATTAGTGCTAAATTCCCTGTATGTATTTTTTTCTTGGAACCATTGAACAGGTCATTCTCAAACATAGTCAGAATTTTGATCTTCAACAGACTTTTCAAACTTGGTCTTATTCAATAAAAGTACAGGCTAGCAATAAGGGCACAGGGGCACCACCAAAAAACCATGCATGTGTTACTTTCTTGAAAAGCATTGGCAGGATTCTCTTTAAAAGATTTGAATATGTAATTTAGACATGTATCTATTTACCTTCTTCAAAACATTAAGGCTGAATTTTTATCTTAAAAAAATAGTTCGGGTATCCATTTAATTGATTCTAAATTAAAACTGGTGGAACGTTTTCGGTGGGAAAACATAAGAGATATGTGGAGCCACAGGTGGTATATTCAGTATTAAGATACCTTGATTAATTAGAAAGAGAAAGAGAAATTTGCTATTTTGCTTTCTTGAAAATAACTTAGATTTTAAACATTGAGACAGTACTTTGAAACTGAACTTGCCATCAATTAGGACTAAATTGCGTAACATTTGAGTAAACTTGGCCTAAATATTCAAAGTCACGTGTTTGTCTTAGTAAATTTTATAGAAATATGACACCAGAACAATGTGAGGTTAGCCTATTGTTTCACATGGCTATTACATACAGATCACTTTGATACAGTAGCCCAACAGAACAACATAGGGATGTTTAAGTTAATTGCACCATTTGCTTGATAACATTGGAACTGTTTTATCTGTGACTTGGATTGTACATTAAATGCTGGTGGCCTCTTTGCTTGAGAAATAAACAGCTACCGATGTTAAACATTTTCGTATTTAAAACAACCATGGTCCCCTCTCAGGACCTAAGTTCGGCTTTTGAGGGGCTACTTTAAGAAAAAAAGTCTCATGTCATTTTTTGCGAATTTGCGTTTAATTTCTATATACAAGTTACTATCAGTTGTCAGTCAGTATGTAAAGTCAATTGTCTAAAGGATTGTTTTAGTTGTCATGTTCTCATTAATGCCTTCTAGTTACTATTATACCTTTTATTTCCATATATTCCAGGTCCAGGTCCAGGTCCAGGTCCAGGTTCAGGTCCAGGTCCAGGGCAAGGATGGGGCAAAGTGGGACTCCTTCAATGGTAGTTTTAGCAACACAACATACAAGTGACGAAGTAGCATATGACCTGCATTGCTTATTATATTGGAATTAAAACATACACACCTTTTTGTTATACTAGATAAGAGTACGGAAGCTTCCTTTCGAGGTCTGAGAAAAAATGAAATATCCGAGGACAGCACGAGAGCATACCACACAGACCATACAATAGTGATGCTGGATTTGGATACCCACAACCTGTAAGCCAACTTGATATATGATGACGTTGAATAAGCTGATAAACCCTTTCAGTGAAATCTGTTGATAATGCTTCTCAGGGTAATAAGTCAAAAATTGACAGTTTCTTTGACCCACACAGCACACAGTGGTTGACTCATTAAAAACAATTTTGCCAGGGGAATCACTGGGACATAACATTAGTTTTTATCAAAAATATGTATGGCGTGCATAAGCTACATTTTATATTAAGCATAGTTTGTATGTGGAGAACATGGCTGTTGCTAATCTGGAAGTTAATTTTTTCTATCTGTTAAGTTTCTTGCTTGGTAAAAGCAACATATTTTGCAGGTTTTGATCGAGAAAGTTGCCAGTACGTACAGACATTTTCATGTTGAATGATGGTCTGATGATTCAACCTGTGGTTGACGTTCTTTGCTGAACCCAAAACGCGAAACGATAAATAGAGGTATATTTCCGCCGTTGGCTATCATATGTAGGCTTGTAATGATGATATGCCACAGTGGATGTTCAGAATTTATGCTATGACAGGTGTGTTATCAGTTATGTGACTTAATTAGCTCTTGCAATAGGGTGTTAGTGCAGCAGACAGGTAAGTATTTCTATTTGAAAACACGAGAAATATTTTACTCCTTTCTAAGTTGCATATTATGTCTATATTCACACAGTACGAAGATGTGTATTTCCTAGCATGTGACTTGCCAATTTGCTCTGGGATGCTGCGAGAAAACTCATATCCTAATTGCAATCGACTTCCTGGAGCATCATGACCTTGGAAATTGATACTGAAAACTAGGCTATAATTGTAACTATTGGTGACCAAGACAGAAAAAAATACAACTGATCGGTTATTGGCTGAGATCTTGGGGAATGTATTAACTAGCAGGCTCTTAAGTCCAGTAGTTTAGCCCTTACAATCATGGCGGGACTTGCAAGTCCCGGATCTTTAATTACAAACTAAATTAACAGTTTTTGTCATATCAATACACACATGTAATACCCGGTGGGACTCATTGGCCCCAGAGTCTCTCATTTCCTTGAGCTAAAATTGTTTCTGCATGACCAAACGTTAAGAACCAAAACTTATTCAAACGCGCCACGATTTTTCTATGCCATATATTCCACTGTTTAGCATAATAACCTTTTTAATTTGTAGCTGAATACATTCTAATGATCTTTATAATGGGCAGGATAAGCAGGTCCTCATTGAAACCATGGACTCTGGCTTCCGTACATAAATATAGTGATGCAGCAGACCTCCATGTATTCATGACTGGGTCGACATTATTTTGAAAATTGAAACTCATATGTTATGGAAACAAATGAAGCTTGCACAAATTTAGGTTAATTTGCATTTCGACCGACCCCCACCCCCCCCCAAACAAAAAGAAAAAGAAAAAAGAAAAGGAGGGAAGAAAAATCCCTATGTCATGTACTTTTCGAGGATACTAGATTGCAGTTTGCAAAATTCAGAATAGTTGGGTTCATGTAGAACAAATCATCATTACAAAGTAACACCCCTAGATCAATGTGTATTGTTTTATAAAATCGTCATGTCATGGTTTTAAATGTGAATTTGTTCTCTTATGCATGTTGATCTGGCCATAACTTGTTTTTACTACAATGGGCTAAACAAATAATGAGAGACACATAATGTTCCTCATTTCACCAGTCCCCATGACAGCATCATATAAAACTAAGACATATCCCTTTTTGCCATCCAGTTACTGAGACATCTGTTTCACTTTGCACCATTTAATCTGTCCCTTGAGTTAGGACACAGATGTAGACGGAGTGATGTTTCATGAGTCTCCACTGAATTGCCTGTAAACTGTTTACGTCACTGTTGGAAAAGTCAAAAGCAGACCTTTGATCATCAGGCACTTGCGGCCAGCTTAGGGATGCAAGGATTAATACATAGCTACGAATAAAATAAATTCGACGCATGTTTTTTCTTCCTTTCTTTTTTTACGTCAGTAATTCTTTTCATTGTGCCTAATTGCTGATTTGCTCCTTTCTGATGTGTATTGCAATGGATGGATATTGTGCATATAATTTGAATTTATGACTTACTTGCCTTGAAAAAATGTCTGCACCGTAGGAAAAAAAGGAACATCTGGCTTGTCCAATGATTGACAGCACATCTCCATAATATTTTGGTGTGTAAGGAGAACAGCAGTAATTCTGGTTTATCCTTGCTAGACTACCATTGGGCGTTTTTAACAATTTATTAGATTCCAAATCAACCTAAGTCTAGGAAATGAGAAAAATCTGTTATTGTATGTGAATAAGTTTACAAGTTTAATAGAAACCAATATTTAAAGGAAAATATATTCAGCACGTCAGACTGACTACAATGGTCACTTTTCAATAATAATGTATAGAAAATCAATTGTATGTATACACACACACACACACACACACACACACATATATATATATATATATATATATATAGTATATACTATATATATATATATATAGTATATATATATATACATATATATATATATATACATATATATATATATATATATAATATATAATATATATATATATGTATATATATATACATATATATATACTATATACATCACATATATACACACGTATATCAAGTGATCTACATTTAGATGATACTCTTTTGTCTCCAGAGTGAAATTTGTCATATGTTGTTCGTTTCCCCTGTGGTTAGCATGCTTCCATGCGCAACGTGATTTGTATCAAACATGAAACAGGTAAGCCGTGAACTGTATGGAGTGGGCTTACCAAAACGCGATATTCTGGGAAAGTATGTGGTGTCACTGCTGGGTAAACATACTTCTATGTCTCATTCGTTGATATCATATTTCCCAAATCTACCTTGTTTTATGGAAGTGCATATGGTAATGAGAGTGGCTAATATTTCCATTGTCTGATATTTCCATAAATGTTAACAGAGAATCTTCAGTCTTACTGTGGTATTCTGTAATGTGAACATGAGGTATGGTAAGAACGTGTTGTACAATAACATCAACACGCTCTTTGCAGCTACAAAAACATGGCAAGAACTCACCAACTGGATCAAAGGCGTCCTGCTTTCTGAATTCAAAATCTGGTAGTTGGTGCTATGTCTAGCTGTGACAGCTCCCTTGTCCAAGAAAAAACGTACTGCTCAGTCTTGTTGGTTTCTCAGAATGACAGTATTTTTGACAACGCACAGGACAGGAAAGATATGCACTGATTCCTCTTGTAACGAGTAGTGTTCGGCCTGCACAAAATCCCTACTTTCAATTTGGTTGTGGCTAGTACCCCAGAAAAGTGTCTGTAATCCCCCCCACACACACACATACATACATATATACATATATATATATATATATATATATATATATATATATATATATATATATATATATATATATATATATATATATATATATATATATATATATATGTGTGTGTGTGTGTATATACATACATATATACATACGGTATTATCAACTTTGCATAAAAAAAATATATTAAAATTATAAGGAAAATTGCATAATTGAGAACTGCTACATTTGTTCCCGAGAAGGTTTACGTTGAAGATTATTTTAGAATTATTATTGCCTTCACCAGAATGAATCTGGAAGTATTATTATAATTTATTATCTATTCCTGTCGGAACATTTTTTCCCTTTCATTCTGCAAATACAGTCGCCATGAAATATTTAGTAAATTTGTGGCCCCATGAGAGCGACAGTTGTCTCTGTCTTAATAGGAGTCTCCCTGACCACACAATATGTTCATTAATTATTAAATTTTCTTTCTGTAACTTTTTGGTCGAATAAAACTGTCCTGAGTCCTGAGTCCTGAGTCATGTACATTTAGATGATATTTTTGTCTCCAGAGTTAAATTTGTTATATGTTGTTGGTCTCCCTGTGGTTTGCATGCTTCCATGCGCAACGTGATTTATATAAAACATGAAGCAAGTAGGCCGTGAACTGTATGGAGTGTACTTACCAAAACGCGATATTCTGCCAAATCCTACTTTCAATTTGGTAGTGACTAGTACCCCAGAAAAGTGTCTGTATTCCCCATCCACACGCACACACACATACATACATACATACATACATACATACATACATACATACATACATACAAACATATATATATATATATATATATATATATATATATATATATATATATATATATATATATATATATTATGTGTGTGTGTGTGTGTGTGTGTGTGTGTGTGTGTGTGCATGTGCTAGTTCATAAAATTCCAATACTTAATGGCACTATTTGCAAGAACTTGAATTATTTGCTGCTATTTTACTTTCCAATAGTGTTATGAAAATATGTGTGATTGTTTGTTTTCATTTAGACAGATCACTGTATTCATTTAACGTGTGCAGGGTCATTGAGTCCAATGAATACAGTGCAGAGTTGACCTGATTTGTGTGAGACTCACATGTAATTTGTAAACAGGAGGAATCAGCTAGAATGCTGAACTTCATGCATATGAAGTGACCCTGACAGGTCTCAATGTGATGTGTGACCAATTGAAAAACACTGGAAAAGTGGTGATGTTTCTCTGTGTCCATATATACCAGATATGTCTGAACTGAGAGAAGAACACAGGAGAACAGGAGGGAGCAGAGAAGAAGAGATAATTCTGAAGGATCTGACAGAAGCTGTGTGTTGTCATCAAGCCATTGGAACTGTGAGCCATTGTTTACATTGTAACTCTAGGAGTGTGGACAGTATCTTAAGTGGACTTGTATAGCTGGTGCTACCCATTTACACTTTGAGTGGCCTGTCATATTGTAGCACTTTGAACAAGCCGTACCTCTGTGGGATTCGATCAGCACCACATCTTCCAGTACCACATTGAACCCAAACCATACCTTTGTGGGATTTGTACCACATCATTTTGCACCTGCCATAGAACTGTGCGACAGTACCAGTGGATAATCTAGACAGGGATTAGGATTTACATAAAACTGTTTGACTGTTGAAATACAAGTGGGGATAAGTATTACTACTTTGTACAGATTCTGATTGTGAATATATAGTTATTGTTAAAGTTATATTATTGTTGTCCTTCTTTCTTGAGTTCTGATAATATTCAAAAGGTGGG
>OZ026623.1:11519201-11605713 GCA_964020975.1 Hermodice carunculata | reverse complement strand
AGGAAGATGACTAAGGGACAAATAGGTCACCCTCCTCCCTTCCAGCGCCATGTTTGATGAACTGGCAATCTTTTGGCATGAATATTTTAAAAGTTTTTACCTAACCCCAGACTCCACACTCCTCAACTGATACGCTACTTACATCAAACGCCCCTAAAACCTGAAAACCCAGGGCTCAAAATACGCACTCTGTTTTTGTATACGAGGGTACCAGTCAAATGTTCTACATTAAAAAAAAAAAAAAAAAAATAGAATATCATTTTTTCATTTCAATTTTTCATGGCATGTTGAAAAGGGTGAGTGGCTTCACTCTAATATGATTAAAAACAAACAGCTCTGGTCTTTCATGCAGCCACACAAGGGCTAATGAGAATTTTCCCTCGTGTGGGCCCCGCTTCGAATTTCTTGTGCCAGGTAGCCGAGTGTTTCCACTCACCAAAGCCTTGATGCAGCTAGTCTGAGTGAGTGGTTCCCCTCATTTGGGCCTCATTTGGGATATTTTGTACCGAATGAGGGTTTCCACTTATCGATGGCATTGTGCAGCAGGTCCAAAGTGAGTGGATCCACTCAGTTGGGACCTTTTTTCCAAGGTTTTGTACAGAATGAGTGTTTCCACTCATACAAAATGTAGATCTGGAGACCTAACAGGCATCATAATCCTAAATTTGCAGCAACATGTTCCAAATTTCCGTAAATTCAGCCAAAAAACAGAAAAATGGATTTTCTGTTTTTATAAGATAAACTGTGTTATATATACATATACATATATGTATATATGTATATATACTTATATATATATATATATATATATATATATATATATATATATATATATATATATATATATATATATATATATATATATATATATTGATATGTTGTCAATAATGATGACTGAAGGGAAATGGGTTTTGCTTTTCGAGGTGAAGAACATAGCGCGTTTTTCTGAAGTCTTTTGATCATTTTGGAAAAGTTCAAATTTATATGATGAAAATCCTTTTGGTTGCTTAATACTTTTGTCAAGTGTTTTTACGTGCGTTTTCCAACAATAATCAATTCATCCAGAGTCCGAAGGTAAAACGATGTGTTTGATACATCATAATGGCATTTATCTATTTTAGAGAGCACAGGAAGCAGCTTATAGTCCAACAGGAATGCTATTTCTGCAATTATTGAACTTAATTTTGATTGACAAGTATTTTCTCTATAGCTTTGCACAAAACGCTTTGGTTTTTTCATAATTTGTATGCGGATTTTGTGATACATGATGAACTCATCACTTGGGTTTTTCTGTCCCTAGCAGCCTTCACTAATGCACAAAATCGACGGCTGCTCCGTATAACTAACAATGTGCTAATTTGCTGACACTGAGATTTTCACAAATATAATTAGCTCCTTTCACTGAAAAGCCAAACTTTATCTCTGCCTTGACAACATGCCGATATCATAGTGATTGGGCTTCCAGAGGAGGAATATATATCTTGACGTTAAGAGTTTAATCGCATATCAAGGAAAATGTTTTGCCGTCAATATTTTCCAGAAGTGGTGCTACTCATGCAATTCTGTATAAATATAATGCTATATCTACTAAATTTCTATCAAGCATGCATATCTACTAAATTTCTATTAAAGCATGCATTGAATTATTGTTATGTGTAATTAACGTCAACACTTGAATATTTTTTAGCACATCTAAGAAAACTGTGGAAATTAAATTTAAATGTTTTCTATGTAACCGAGTATAGATGAAATACTTTAAAAAATAATATGCAGAAATTTTAGATTGATTGCAAAGGTAACACAAGTGCCTAAAAAGTATGTCTTTTTCACTTACATTAATTTAAATATTTGATATATGAAACTACGAATCAGGCAAGGAATGCCAGTCTTATTGGGAAATTTGACTCTTATGAAATCTATGTTCAATGGTGTCAATGTCATCGCATCTATTGCATTTATTTGATTCTTTAATTTTCATCATACATGGCCTTTAATTGGTTAATATAATTCTGAGTGCAAGCTTAAATTGAACGTTTTTTAATTTAGTTTCCACACAACATTTCAATGGTACCTTAAATATTTCATTCTATTTCTCAACACAAATTTTGTGTTTGGTATTCCATTTCTATACTGCAGTTGGAAGTACATTTGCCTTGTAATTCCCAGTATAAGATTTTACTCGTTACAAATTTCACTGGTATCGATTTACCGTCAAAGTGTATTTTGTACCGCTCTGTTGAAACGTGGTTAACATTTTTGTCTTTTATCTTTTGATTCCAGGTATGTAGCAGCACATCAATAGGACCATACTAAAGAAGAAAATTAACATTTAACCACTGTTAAAGGCAATCAAGGGGCAGTATTTGTTCTGGTTCATTGATTAAATCTTGCAAAAACACATTGCCTTTTTAATAACAGTCCTAGTAAAATACAAACGTCTCATTCACCTTTACGTAATCATAATACCAGAGAGAGTCTCTCAATATCTTTTTTGTCTTGGGTGAAGATAAGCTTTTAAGCATGTTCCATTCGCGTAACGGTTCAATGTGACATTGTGGTACATTTTTGTCCTTTTAATCCTTTGTCTTTGAATATATCTGTGAGATTAATCTTATTGAAAAAGCTACTACTTTAACTTTTGCCATTTTGAAATGTTCTGTGTCAGCAGGTGCTTAGCCCATGTTAAAAGTAAAAAATTGCATTCAACTTTAAAATTTAGGATTTTCAGTCCCCCTCTTCCGATGCTTTGGTACATCACTATATATATATAAATATATATATATATATATATATATATATATATATATATATATATATATATATATATATATATATATATATATATATATATATATGTTTGTTTATTTATTTGTCTGTCTGTCTGTCTGTTTGTCTATCTATCTATTTATTTACTTTTTTCTTATCCCGGATAAATCCTTTCATCAACTCTTCATTTTTTTTCTTCACCCTTTCTGGCACTGTATGCAACTAACATTTGTTTTAATTAAAACTGATTTTACAACCGGTCGTGAACTTGTTGCCTGTATTTTAATTATTATCGATCTTGCACTTTGAAACGCTTATTTCAGAGTGTATGTCCTGTGTTTCACTGTGTATTTACCAAGTGAGTTTTAGTGTATTGATCTTGAGTTCCACTCATTATATTTCCCGTGAGATTTATTTATCACTGGCAATTTGTATTGGACATTTTTACAATATTTACTCGGCTTAAATGAAAAACGGCTTAGCTAATTTGGATGCGTAGAATATACAAATTCAGCTATTCCTTTTGTCGTCGTCGTCGTCGTTTTTTGTTTTTCGTCTTTGATTTTTGTTGTTGTTGTTTTTTGTTTTTTGTGTTTCTTTTTTTTTTTTTATTTTGTTTCGTTTTCGTTTTTTTTTTTGGGGGGGGGGGGTTTGTTTTTTGTCTTTTGGGTTTTTGTTCTTTGTTTCTTTTTGTTTGGAAAGACAAAAAAAAAGAAACTTTTCTGTTTTTTGTCTCTTTTGCAAACAAAAAGAAACAAAAACAAATAACCAAACAGACAAACAAGACAAAAAACAAATAACACTCACAAAAAAAAAAAAAAAAAAAAAAAACAAGCAAACAAAAAACAAACAAAGGAAGCCCCACACATCTACACATGATTAAGTTTTGACCCGTTCAGTTTCCACATCAGACATGAAAACATAGTTATGTGGTAACCTGATACAACAGCCAGGGACATAGACAAGGATAGCACATGTCCCTGTATATTCTAGGACAAACACATGGTCTTGTTGACAAGCGTGATTGTTTTCCTCTTATATCTTAAATTGTACTGATAACGAACTAAAATTTGGTCATCTTCTCCACTGCACCTGGCTCCATAAAAAGGATATTTACATATACTCTATTTTAAATTAGATATTTAACTAAATAATATTATATCATGTATTAATTTTTGTCAGCCAAGGGCTAAAACAAAACAATGCAGTGAACATATAAAATCAACACGATTAACGAGCACATCTGCTTTCAGTTTCTTTCCGAAATATATTTTCCTCCCTGCAGTCATTTTAATCGGTTTTCAATAAAGACACGGCAGTCCAAATGTGTTTCAGATGCCTCAAAGATATACAAAAATATCGCCAGACACATTCAATTTATGTTTTGTTATGCATTTGGACAGAAATTGATGCTACACTACTCTCATTAATGTAAAGTAGTTGCAATTCGTGAATTTTGATAAAGATGGTTCATAAATTTCGATGAAAATATTGATTCAAGATGGATTTCAGGCGCGTTTGCATTACTAAGCTAACAGTTGTACAATATATCTTTTTTACATAATCAAACAAAATTACATTAAACGTTTCAGCACTAATGGTGAGCTATAATTCCGTGACAGAGCAGCAACGTGTGTTAACATTCACTCTTCAGCTATCCAACACTGTTTTGCAATATTTTGCGAGCATTTTACTTTCAAGTGATACCATGCAACATAATTGACTGACCATTTACACTGCTTTTTTTATTTCTTTCTTTGATATATTTATTTTCTTAATAATTTACCTGTAATATGCATTTGTTCACTTATAAGCTTACTTTACTACTTACTTTGTCTGTATATTCGTTCAATTATGTCTTTCCGCAAACTGCCACAAAGCAAAGTTTTACAAAGGTAAACATGTCTAGGTCAACCTGCATAGATAAAAATGGAAAATAATATGGAGGGCAAAATATTGTATAACTCCAAAATTATGTAATTGAGCATGTTTGTTTCTTTGGTAATATCTGCTTTTGTTAGTTTTATCATTGCGATGTTTGTTTCTTTTGCTATGCTAGATGAGAATCAGTCCCATCCTGTTTCTTAATGTCAATCAAGAAGCAAGAAATGTACAAATCCATTTCAACAGGCGGAATATCAAGTACGTTTCGTTTTACTCCACGAGATGGCGCCAGTAACCAGCACTGAAATCGACTGAAAGATGACTCTGTTTTTCTTACAGTATTTTTGTTTCTGTTTGAGTTTATGTACTCTCTAATCATTTCGGATTTGGGCAATGTTTCTGATGCACATGGATTTTTATTCTGATGAATGTTGACATCGGGCTGGGTACACTGGCCTACTCTGTCTTGAGTGGCACTGATGTCATCTGCTTGGGTCACCGAGGGATGGCGCCTGTAGTCAAAGCCTGTCGCATCGGGGACGGTAACATCAAAGGCAGTTGATATTTCTGAGGCAGGGACATCAGCAATAAAATTTTCCGTGGCAAGGTGTGCACTTGCACTTGCAGATGCATTTTCGTGTGAAAATATGAAGTTAACCAGTTCTTCGTCTGCCGATATGGTGTGCTCAGATGTAATAGCGGCATCACCTGCAATGAATTTGGAAAAAAAATGTCCAATTCCGTGCTTAGAAACGTCTCCAAATTTGTTCTGAACTTCCCAAAATTGTAATCATTTAATTTTGAATACAATTTCACATCAGAAATTTGAAGTAAACATACCTTGCCACGGAATTTCTTCAAGAAAGGACAAAGTCAGGTCCATGGTGAGAAATGTCCCCTGCAGATGAAAGCAAAGGTCTGACCTTTGACCTTGCAGACTCTCCAAATATGGGGGGAAAGTAGTTCTCATTGACCTTTGCACTGTGGTGATATGGATTGACCTTTGCACTGTCGCGATATGGACAGTATCATCAACAACCGTGTTCAACTAATGCATTGTATTTTGGATGAGAGATGTTCCTTTTTTCTTCTTCTTTGTTTTGTCTGTCTTTTTGTTTTTTAGTTTTTTTTTGTGTATAATAATTTTTGTTTTTTGTTTCTTTTCTTTGTCTTTTTATTATTATTATTATTATTATTATTATTATTATTATTTTTTTTTTTTTTTTTTTTTTTTTTTTCCTTTGGTCGTTTTGAGGGGTTTTTTCCTCAGTTTTTGCATTTCATTGCCAGTCTCTATTCTAAATATCTGGATGATAAGTGTTGTGGATTTATAATTACATTAAATCCTTTTTTTTTTCAGGATACTGCATCCACAAAGGTGGATCTGCTTGTCCAGTGAATCCTTTTGAAGATACCATTGCATTTTGACTGGCATTAACTTTACATTTGGTAATGCTAATAGTTGCTTTGTCATGGGCACTCAGCCGTGGTTCTATCGCCTGAACACCTGATATTTTATAGCATGTGTCTGCAAAGGAACTTCAAGTAAGGGAGTTTTTCACAGATTGCTGTACACTAAGAACACACACACACACACACACACACACACACACACACACATATATATATATATATATATATATATATATATATATATATATATATATATATATATATATATATATATGAGATGTGGCTTTGACTCATTAGAATGACATCCCATAATACCTACCAGGGCAGCAAAATCAAATCGGAGTTTATGGCATACTTCCAAGTCTAGTGAACATGAGAAGATTTCAACATCTGGGGAGCCTGAATTCCTGCACAGCAGTTGTGACGATAATAAACCAAGCACATTGTGCTGGCACATAATGAGCACAGTCTTATAGAGAATCTTGAAGTTACAGTTTAATAGACTTTAATACGCAAATCATGAGTAAGAAACGGAAATTATCAGGCAAAATGAAATGTCAAGATGCGGTTACATATCAGGTTTAAGTCAAATATCTTCGACATTTTTAATGCACAGTGTAATACCCCTGTGCAATATTAAAGTAATAACATAAAAACCTGGCAACTTGCACAAACGATGTAGAAACATGATCCACAAGAATGGCTCCTTTACCTTAAAAATAATGGATCAATGTCTCTCATCTGTGAAGTCAAAGTAGCCTTTAAAGATATTAATACTCTTGCATAACCTGAAAGTCATAGGTTAACTTCTGAAATTAAAATCCAGGCAATATAATTGCTTTGTGCAGTTTAATGAATAATATATCATATTGGCCAACCTACAAACTTAATCTTGCCTTTCATGAATGTCATATCAGTGTGAATTATGTATGTGCAGTCTTAGGTCAAAAAATGCAATTGATTTATAATGTGGAAATCAAATTTATTAGAGAATGACCTTGTGACCCTGGGTATTAGATCATCCTCACGCATCACTCAATCAACTTTGTCCATAGACACTGTCGTAATCTTGTGCCATATCAGTCTCAGGTCCCAAACGTCGTGTTATTATCTGAAAACCGAATCTACCTTGGTTGACATAGTGATGAAAGGCAGTGTAAGAAGAAGTCCCAGTTTGTGACAAAATAAACAGTGAGTGAATCACCAGTAAAGCCACGCGTTCTTGGGCCGTCCACAAAAAATCCATACAACGTTTTCATGGCATGTTTTTTTGTTTTTGTTTTTTTTTTTTTTTTTTTGGGGGGGGGGGGGGGCAGGAATATGTAATAATTTTTTTCTCCCGAAGTGCTTGACCAATCACTTTCTGATTGAGTAAAGATACGTGTGGGACAAATCTTTTGCAGTACATGAGTCATCATGATTGTATTCCTACAGTCATGGGACCAGTCGCTTAATTTCACTATATGATTCATACCTTGAACCCAATAAAACTATGTATTTGATTCTAATGATCTTCTGATTCTGATTGTAGTATGTGTGGGCCTTACAGTACATGAGCGACTTTGATTTCATTCCCAAAGTTATAGGGCGCCTCTTTCATGTATTTTACTTTCACCTAAAAAATATTTCAGCCATGACATATTATTGATATGCTCTGAAAAAAAATAGTAGCTAACCACTGAAGACCCTTTAATTTATTTGGGCTGATACAGCCTATGTCAAAATTTTACAGAGGAACGTGTGCAATATGGACAATAGTAATTCCATATGTATATAGGTTGGACAGAGACAGGTTAGCTTATGGAGAGTAAAGAGTTCGGACTGTAGAATAGGGTAATGACTACTAGGAAGTGGTTCTGGGCACAAAGACACAAATACAATAACATTTTAATATTTGTGCATGACTGCTTGGTGCATGCAAGGTAAGCTGAGCATGGGTATGTCTCAGTCCCCTTGCACTTTTAACTATATAACATGATTAACTACACGTTCACTGAAGCATGCATGATTACCTTATCTCTATGCTCTAATGTACCTGCAACAGTTATATGCATTTGGTGTGCCGCACTGATATAATCTATATATAGTGTAAAGTACCGACAACTGTATGAAACTGGGTACGAAGCATTAAAGCATCATCATTGAATGGTCCCTGGTCGATGCTTATGGTCGCTTATAATTTAATCATATTTACTGAAACCTTGTGGAAAAATGTATCATTCAGGATCACTGTCTGAGGTCAACTTTAACTTAGAGCTGAATTATGAGCCTTGTACCTTAGTCTTTTTTCATCATAAAATTAATTCTGGTTGCTTTAACAACAAAAATATGTTATAGGAATATGTTCCCTTATATTTTCCATTAAACGTATGCCCAGAACCATGCAGGGTTGTACCTGAAATGCAATACCTCTGAGTCTCAAGCAGGTCAAGGTCATCCATATTGTGCAATATCAAGCTTGCACATGATACACACCTTTCTTTGTAAATTTCGGATTATTAGCAATTTTTTTCCTCAACATGTTAAATTCAGTATATTAAGGTGCTTGATGACTTTGAAAAAAGTCAAAAGTACCCACAATTGTTCAAGTTTTGACCATTGGCCAGAAGCATATCTGCTGTATATTATGTAGGCCTTTCTCAATGTATTATTGATGCACACAAGGTTACTGTGTCACCAAATAACATAGCGCTTGTTTTAATGAGGTTCCAGCAATGATACAGGGATATATGTACAGAAAGTTCAGATGAAGGTGTACTGATGTGTAATTACTGATAGTGCTTTTTTGAGTCAGACACTATCCTGCCTTGGGCAACTAGCTATGTGTAATTGTGATGGGCTATTCACTCAGAACAGAAAGTCCAAACAATGAATTCCTATTTCATATGCTTGGACCAAAACGGAAAAACGCTATATGTTTCTACACCTGGGTATAGGGGTCTATTCATTCATAACAGTCTGCACTTTGGGGGACTTATTGCTAACTTAGTTTCACAAATTGTTAAAAATACAAAGGAAGACATTGTAGTTGCTGACCAGAAAATGCAAGTTCGTATAACCAATATGTAACTCCTAGTTTTTAAGTGCAGCCATTGATCAATCATGGTGATAATAAAACTCCATATGAACGTACATCACAATTAGTTGCGAGAGTGTATACTCCCTGCATTCTAAAGATCATATTTTTTTTATCTTAATCTTTAGTACATTTGAGCTTATTTTCGAAAAAAATAATTAGTTCAATTGTAGACGGAGCACGTTATAAGACGTTTGGATACCGTAAAGATACAACAGAAATTAGTTGTGTTGTCTTTAGCAACTGGTTGATTTAGATATCCAAAAGTACAAAGACTTTAACTTAGTTTGAGCCAAAACTAATATTGATTCACACACATTTTATCCTGTAGTTTATTGTGGCAACTATGCCCATTTATCTGTAGTTATAACATTGGCAGCATAAGCAATTGGTTCATCAGTTGTCAGCTGACTTTTAGTCACTGGAAACCTGACTGATCACTAACTAAAACATTATCTTGATGGCTGTTCCGGTAACCTCGTTGACAAAAGTACATATTGTTTAAGCTCATTCCCAAAAACTCAGTTCAACAGTGGAGTGACCACGTTTTAAAATGTTATGATACCCTAAAAAATAGAAGAGAAATTAGTTCTAATGTCTCTAATGCAACTACATTGATTTAGATACTCAAAATCACAATGACTTCATTGCCTTCCTTTTGACACATATTTTTGAGCAAAGTATCAAACTTGAGGTAAATTCTTGCCCAAAACTTCTTGTCCAGCAACAATTTGAACAGGGTAATTCAAGTCTTTCTTGGCTTTCTATTGGCACCGATTTATATATATATATATATAAATATATATATATATATATATATATATATATATATATATATATATATATATATATATATATATGTATATGTGTGTATATGAATACATATGCTGACATTCATACATACATATGCACCGTCCTTGTATCAATAGACCAAGTGATAATTTAATAGTTATTCGTTGTCTTTTCTGTGATTGAAATTTTTAATTTTTTATATCCATAATTCATTGTTGTGTCGGCCTTTCCTCCCTTATTAAGCAACATTTCATTATATCAGTGACTCGCAACGATTTTGCATATTAATGAATTTACTCTTTTTTTCATGGCTTAAAAGTTGCACGAGCCTTGGATCTTTTTCTCCATGCATGTACAGGAGGCTTACGATGCTGATGACGATGAGAATGCGAGTTTTACCTGTAAAGGAGACCATTAATGTCCTGTAAACGCTATACATATCAATATTTGTATTAACTACAACATACACATGCACAGCCAAATGGTAAATGAACCAAAACTTCACTTACCTTCCTGTCACCATTTTGCAATGTTTTACAAGTAATTATTTGATTTTTAGATTATTTTGCACCTTAGAAAAAATTACGTGTCGGTGATGAAAGTAGTTAGCTTTCAGATGCACGTTTTGAGGACTTAACTCCAATAGATTATACCTGTATATGTTCTTGACATTAGCCATATAATGTCCAAGTTTAAGTAGACCACATGTGAATTCAGTTCACTGTCTTTATTTTTTAAATGTTATCATGATATACCACATGATGGTAGATGGGTATATAATTGAGTCGTTACATTTTATGCTTTCCACCCCAAGTAAAAACCGTTCAGAGGACAAATGGCTTACATCACCTCATACAATTTTATAAACAATAGATTGCAACGGGTTAGGATAAGCTACAAACAGATTCGGAGGTTTTTGTGAGAAATGTCAGACTTGAATTGATTCAAACATTGTTGTTTAGCATAAAACCTGCATCTAGGATATGTGAACATTAACTTTAAGGATCTGACTTACCAGTACTCTGTCTGGTGAAATGAATCATTGCAATAACTTTGCAATGGCCCACCACGGCACACAGGAGCTGAGACTATCGTCTGTACAAAAGTCATATTTGTCATAAGAAAGTCATATAAAGTAGCTATGCCAAGAGACGGTGCAATGGAGATGAATGGCCCTTTATCCACGGACTACTGTTCGATTTATAATGGGTGGGACCCTTAGACCCTATTGTGAGGGCGTATTCTGATGTGGACAGATCCATCATATAACCCCAAATCGTATGGTACAATACTGCACTATATTTGGTTATATGATACTTGTTATGTACCTCATATGCTACGAGTGTTTATATCCATTTCTGCCTACATTTTCAGTCACAGAGCCTATACAAAATGAGCATGGATGATCACACGACCCAGCTCCCAGGTGAGTATACCTATTTACCTAATATTTGCATGCTGTGTTTTCTGAAAGATGAACAACAAAAAGTGATATGGTGCAAAATAATATTCTGCTTCACAAGGAATCTTAAAAAGTATGCACCGCAATATTTATTATAGCAGCTAGCCATATGTATTGTTGCTGTTGCTCCATTGGCTTTACACTTTGGACTTATATTATCAACAAGTATTGGCACCTGCTTTAAATTTGATTACTATGTTAACTGAATTTGACAACTGGAGGTCGTCATTTGTAGGTAAAGTGGATTTTTTTGTGTGGCCGAAGTATATAACGGCATCTTTTAGTTCGCTTTTGCATTTAAAAAACTCATGCAGGTTAAACTATCATGAAGAGGCCACAGAATGTCCACGACAATTACTCATAATGACAATAATACAATATTTCATCTTTAAGTGCACAGCATTGATAACCAGGAATTACCCACACACAATTAGAAATAAAAACAGAAACTCTTTCTGTTTTCTCCAAAAGAAGAGAGGGAGCACTGTGTTGATAAGCTGAGGACTTACAGAGTGGATCTGACAAGGCACATGACCTTAAGAGGCCAGTTGTTAAATCAGCTATATTCAAGCAGAGCATTAACAAGAAACGAACATGATGTTGTTAAGGTGAGAATTTTCATTTACCAGCTTTGTGGCATCACTGGATCATATTGACCTTGCTCAGATGCATTTATGTATTGTTATCAAGCCACGGCAATGCGGTCTGCTTCAACAATATTTGAGGGCTGGCATACGTGGAGAGACACATTTTTAACAGCACTGTTTTTGATTGGAAGGAGCTTAACCAGTACTCAAAAATCACACAACCACTTCTTCCAATGACCTAGGTCCTCAATTCTGTCAATGCCACATTTTCAGTGTGCAGTAACGCACTGGAGCCATATTTCATTGAGTGGTTATGGAGTACAATAAGAGTCATGATAAACCAAAACCAATTTGACTTTTTCAGAAGTGTTTCATGTTCATAATGCCGTGTTAAAAGAGACGCATTAGTGGCCGAAAGCATCAAAAATCCAGAATGACTCGAGTGTTACTTCTGGACATTTCAAAGGCATTGCCCTCATCTTTTATATCTTTGTTCAAAACAAAGAAGCCTACAAGTGAATTTTGTCCTCTTTAGATGAATCGCAAACTTCGTTTTCTATAGATATCAATGAACATAAATAGGCAAAAATAATTCAGACTGGGTTACCTTGGTGTTGTACAAGAAACCAAATCCTACACAGGAAATGAGTCACTGATACCCTTGAATATATACGAGTCTCTTGAGGTTTTGGGCTGCCACCTTTAAGGGGCGTTGTGAGGTACTAGACGCAGGTATTGGGACAGGTACGGCTTGTGGACAGAAATGCAGCAGCAAATATTGATACTAACATAGCAACACCATGCACAGTTCTTTTAAGCTACTTAATATTACATTACCAGGAACCAGGAACATGTCAACATAATAAGTTCAATCTCGAGCAATGCACTGTTCATCTACAAAATTTTATGTTGGAAATCTTACAAAGGAAAACAAGTATTCAGCCTTGTGGTGAACACAGATGCCAGGCCTGCCCGATGTCAAAATTCAGAACACGTGTTCCTGATCTTTCACCAACAGAAAAATGTCAATATACTAACTTCAACTCACATATGTATTTTAAGTTCCAAGTCTACTTCTGACCGTCAAGTAGGAAGAGTAGACTTTAGAATGTTACCCACAAAAATAGGTAGACAATTCCATTTCAGAATTGGTGAGCACCAAACTAAGATTTCGGAAAACAATTAAAGCAGACACTTTTTTGTTTTCAAAGCTAGGATGGAACTTTAATGTTTAACTTAATTGAAAACCATACAGATTAACGAAGAAACAGAAGCCGTAAATAAGATCGTAAATTATTATGGCTGAATGACGATTGAACACTATGGCCTTTTTGGGGCTCCATGATCGAGCAAATGGAATTTGGGGTGATATCTCCCCAAAATAGTCTCTAATATTGGATGACCCTCAATTTGAAAAAAAAAAAGAAAAAAAAAAAAAAAAACTAAGAAAAGACATGGGCGTACAGATGCATATGGTAAACATCCCAATAGGTCTCACCACTCGTATGTAACACTACAGCGTTGAGTAGTAAATTAAGTTATCCAGATGGTGTCCATTTCGTGAGAGCTGTGTTTTCTGCCATACCACTATTAGTTTTAAAACCAATTAAAAAAAGATTCCACGACAATCTTTCGCAGACAATAAATTCACAAAATATTCTATCTTATCGTTAATAACACAACCTTTTTATAGACTTTGTAAACCTGTAGCTGTTAATAATAAGATACTATAGGATTATTTTTATTAAACTAATGAATTACAGTAAGCAATGGTCATATAAGACCATAACGTGTCAATATCACTGTCGAAAATCACTTGAGTCGTCACACCACTCTATTTCCAATAATGGTGAAAAAGCGAAATTTGTACAAACACACACACACACACACATATATATATATATATATATATATATATATATATATATATATATATATATATATATATATATATATATATATATATATATATATGTATATATATATATATGTATATATATATATATATATATATATGGTGGATTTTACGTTTTATTTAAATGATGTAGTTAAAATGTAAACCTAACAGTGCTACTGACATTATACACAATGCATATTTGAGACAAGCTATTTCTCTAGGTAGGTTAAAGGTTGGAAACAATTTTAACTACGACTGACTTTTGACGGTATATGTTTAAAGTTTGGATAGGGGTATTTTCCCCCATATTACATTTCATATTCATTCAGTAATAAACAAATATCACTACAATGTTGGGAGGTCTACCTTGAGCTACTTTATTTCGACTTTAGATTATGCATCCATCTACTTTGCTCTGAGTTTCAGTGCAATTTATGAATCACTGTTGAAAACAGTTGTCTGCCTTTATTGCTGACGAAAGTCGTTTCTTTATGTTGTTGAAATGATATCTATATCTGCTAACCTTTATGTTGATAGTCTTGTGAAGATTCGGACGATTTGCAAATTGGAGTGAATTTTGATAATGGTATTGACACACAACAGAGTCATAAAACTATGCGATGAAAGAAAGTCAAATCAATTGAACCTGAGTTATAACCACGGAACATTTTTTTTACCACGTCCATTAATGTGTTTAACAAAATCTGAGTTCAAAGGGCTTTTCAAACCTTTATTCGACTGTAATGCGTGACAAACAGCTTGGTTAGACCAAACAGGAATATTTCTGGGCAGGAAGTACGTCCTTGTCTTTTTGTATAATGAAAATGTCATGCTTTTCTGATTACGGATGGTTGCGTCCATCGCTATAGGGCTTTTCAACAGCCATAGCCTAGACCCAGCTATAAGCTGTTGCTGTTTGGTCATAACTGTGGAGACTAATGCTGTTTATTTGCAATAGTTTCGCTTTAAATGTGTATGAAGCAAAACGTGGGGCATTTTGTACCTTGTTTTGACATGAAAAAGATACAATTTTGTAGAATATTTTTTTTCCATTTTTGGCATCACTGCCTACCAAAGCCACTAAACGAATGGATTCTCTGTGACATCACGTTTACAATGATATAAGCATCACAAAAGGGCAGTTATAGCAATGTTGAATAATTAAGCAGAAATAGGTGCATTATATGAGCTGTCACACATTTTACATGTAAGCAAATGGAAAAGCGTGAGAACTGTCAAAAAACTAAATGTCAGGAGAGATCTGCCTCAATAAACGAGACTCGCAGAGCCGACCAGGCAGGGAGCAGGGATAATATAACGATTAGCATAGGCAATTAACCAAATAATCACTTAAGCAGCTGGCAACCATAAAAGTAAAAAGACGAGGCATTACGCTCATAGTCCATCTTAATAGCAGGTCCCTGGACTGATTGACTAGCTGGTTTGCTTCAACCTGCTAGACACTATTTTAAAACAAATATGTGCTGGTTGTAGGCATGGAGAATCATATATTTCTGTGTATTAATGCAGTTAGGTTATATCTGCAATATTAAAAAGTGCATTAATTGCATATCAGAGAAAGCAATGCCGTGAAGTCTACAAATAAAGCAAGGAATACCAAATTAATGTCACGTTATCTTGAAATGTTAGTTGAGATACATAGACACTCAATGCACTACTAAGCCGGGGATTGTAGAGCCTTAGTCTAAGGTTATGAATGGTGCCATTGTAGTTTGAAATTTAGTCATACAAATACTGGAGGGAATCAAAGGTACAGGAAATACTTAAACTAATGAATTCCACATATTAGAGACATCTGTTTTGTTTGGGTGCAAAACCTGTCGACATCAGTGCTGTAACTGTTTGTCATTTTTGCCAAATGTCACCATGTTGCCCTCATAGATTTGAGAATATACTTCAAATGGCTGTTCGTCAACTGGGTAACTCACACTTAAAGGTCTCTTCCACATTCTACACCATACTCATTCTTAGTTGATGCATTAAACCTACATTTTCAAATGTAAACTGTGCTATTGGTAGCTTCTTATATGCATCAAGCCTTTCATATCTGGCTTGTTTTATTGATTATTGTTAATCTGCTGTTATTTCTACATGTGCAATATCCTTAACTAACATGTTTAAGACTGCTTTGTAAAACAATACCAATGCCAAAGGGTTTACAATGTACTCGAGTGATATGTATGTAAACAATGCCCGTTCATTCAACTCAGTAAACTCTTTTGAAAACGTTGTGTAAACACAGTCACGTGTGTCTGTTTTTGCATACGCCAACCCAGAGAGTGTGTACCGTGACATATTCTGACGTTTCGTTTTATGCAATGCCTTTGGCATATCGCATAAATGTTCAAAGGGGGACATATCTGGAGATAGAGCTGGCGGCCCAGTATGTTGCCCAATATGTCTCCCCTAACAGCAGTCCAGGATGTCTCTGGAACCATTTGACAACGCGGCATCAACATGGTGCTGGGCCATTAAGATTCCCAGTTACCCTACTTAATAATGTACTTCGTGTTACCATAACTGCACTCTACATCATGACGCTGCCTTCTCCATAGCAGTCATGTCCCACAATGCATTCATCCACAAACCTGAATCCTCCCATCACGGAATTCCAGGCAATCGGGACTCATCCGACCACATGAAATTTCTCGGCTGATCTCAATAAACACCTTTCTTACACTGCCGCAATTGTGCAGCCTTGGATGCTGGACTGGCAGGCATGTGGATCGCAGGGTGGCATGACCTCAGTTTGACCGACACCAGCTTTCTGATGATTGCACACCATGGAACTGCAACAGGGCAGGTTTGGCTCTGCTGCTAACGAAAAGGCTTTACAAAAGAGAACATGCATCGCTATGCGTACTGCACCGGGGAACAGTGGTCCCTTCCCGTCTGAAAGTTTTGATTTCCCAGATTCAATCTTCCTCTTGTATATCTTTTGTTTGTAAACGCTTGTACCACTTCTGGACTACTGACCTAGAGCATTTCATTCCTCTGGCAACTTTCCATCGGGAAAATCAGCTCTCAACATGGCAATATCTTGACCATATAGAATTCAGAAAATAAAGTCATGGCATTATAGATTCACATTGATCTGTTTGTTGCTAAAGGCACTTTATAAGTCGATAGGCATCCCAATACCAGGCATACCTTTTACACACTTGTGCTTGATATCTCATTTTCAGGACAGTACGTTTTTGTACGACTACTGAAATATTCTCTTAGCCATCCTGAGCATGTCACATAATAGTGTGTCTGACACTCCTAGCGTCAAAGTACACTATCTTCTATTTTAAGAAGATTATGTTAACCTAGTTGGGTGTGTCTTGGTCTTTTTCCAGGGATACATTAAAAAAACATGTGGCCGAATTCAAAAATGATTTTGATCTGATCCTAACTTTAATCCCAAAATTAAAATCAATGCGGTTTTGGGCCCTGAACTACATAATACTTGGCTGAATGTTTCAGGAGAACTTTCAGGATTAGTCAGTATATTCTCTTGGCCACAATGCGATTTAAGTTATTGGAGGTTCTTTTTATTAAATCAATTCCTAGTTTGATTGAGTATTGAATCTTTTGATCCTGAATTAAAATCTTGTGTAAATAGCGATTGATTCATCAAAATGGAAACTTTTATTCCAAAGTTCTAATTACAATGGAGAACATAGCTAGGTAAATCCTGCAAGTTAAGATCAAACAGCAGGCCAATGGTTCGGTAGTTCAAGGCCCTAAAGGCACATTGACCTTCATTTTAGCATTAAATTCAGGATCTGATTACACTCTTCGGGAATAAGGCCCCTAGTGATATACATGTTGAAATCTCAATCGCATTGGATTTTTCATATGTTGATACCTATAATTTGGTGGGGTATCTACAACATGCTGGAAACTGTTCTGTAACACTGATCATTGTCTCCATGCAAAATGTGGCAAAATAAAGGGATAAGTGAATTGGCTTCAGAGACTATCAAACTCAGTGAAATATTTTTCCTAGCAGCCTGAATGGATGGTGACAAGTATGACGTTTCCTTATTTGATTTACAAATTTATGCATCTCCTAAATGTGCATCACACGATGGCTTATTAATATGTCTACATTACAATTTTGAATATATTCCTATATATCTTAACTTGATTATTACAAAATGACAAGGCCAATTCATTGATGTTTCACGAAATGAATTGTAAGAAATTGTATTCATTTTAATTACCAATATGGCCTCTGTATTCGAGGCTCTATCACACAAGTGATACAATTATATGGGATTTAATCTTTACTTGCAAAAATTGATACTGCACTGTGCAAAATTTTATCCAGGAAACTAACAACATTAATATGCATGCCTGAATTGCTGATTTCAATCTTAACACAAACATAATGACAGTCTACAGAAAGGCATGATACATACTGGAAAAGGAGATTCATACCAACCAAGACTTCAATAAATGCAAGCACATATGTGCCCCATGGATCACAAACGAAATATTCAGATCCATAAAGAGGTCACGGTTATATGTACATACAAACACTTCAAATATGTTATCAAAGGTATCCTGAAATACTAGACTCTCAAAAACAGCTGAAACTTTACAGTAAACTTTTAACAGAAATATTCAGAAACGGCAATAAGGATATTGTCGTAATCAGGGCGTTAGATATAGGATGATACACATGAGACGTTGGATATCACAACAAGGGACCTCAAACGAAAAGAATGATATTGTGACATTCCCAACAAGAAAATTACCAATAAAATCAAAAGTTCTATTTTGAGCAATCAAGTCCCCATCTTAGGTGTGAAAATCACCTTTGCAGATGAACACTGCCTCCTCACTCATCTTACATGTCTGCTTGGTCAAGCCTTTTCCTTTTGACATGTCTCCACCCACTTTGCCACAACAACCATGAACGAATGTAAACCTAAGTGAAGCACTCTACATGATAGTGTTACAATGAAGATACTTGCAATTGTCATATCAGATCATCTTGCATTAGTTATTAAACAGTTGCTCAATTGTATTTTTTTTATGAAAATGTGAAAATCATAGATGTACTCTCCATATTCAAGAAAGAGGAAAATACCATACTAATTAAAACATATGTTCCTCTGCCTTCCAAAAAATGCTTGAAAATTGCCTGCCTTTAACATAAGTTACAAATGGCCGGGACTTCTCCACTTGATTTATTATGAAAAGACCTAAAACACTGGACTCTGGAGAAATAACCATAAGCATACACTTTCATTTATTCAATGTTTTGTAACACCCTGGACAGTGATGCTGAGGTGAATAAATCGAGTATTAACAAAATAGTTCAAATGATATCTAAGTCAGTGATCTCAGCATATTCAATTTGAGAATACCTGATCAAAAATGTTACGTATTGGAACAGGTGCTCATGAGGGGTCGGTAATCTACTCCTTTTTTATAATCAGGTATGTTATAAAGGACATATATCATTCTTTACTCAATTCTTTACCTATCCATCGTAAATATATAAAAGCTTTAATCAACTCACTATATGTCGTTGAGCATAGAAAGGTATATCAAAAACAGGAAGTTCAGTTTAAACAAGCACATAAATGCATTGCAACAAACAAATTTTTCTCCAAATTGACAAATAACAAGCTCATGATTTTTTTTCTGCAATTTGCAGACAACGGTTTATATTGGTGAAACACTAATTTAGTGAAGAGAGTGATTGTGTGGTTGTTGTGGGTGGCATGTGGTGTGTGCTAGGGAGTCAGTGAATGAAACTCGTAACTTAAGTGTTGATGTATTTTCGAATTATATGTGAACTCAACTCTAAACCGGCGTTTTTATACTTGTAAGAGTGCTATAAATTTGTTTAAATATCTGTTTATTAGAACAACTACATATATTTCTGCCCAGTAAATTATTCGCACTTATACATGATACTCTCTGTTCTTAGATAATGTTAAGTACTGTTTGCATGCTTGGGGTTTTTCATCAGAACACGTGTTTATGCTTCAAAATAAAGCTATATGCTTATATGCTTTGTTAATATTCTTTCCCACACAGAATCAGAACACATGTTTATGCATCAAAAGAAACCCATACACCTTATATGTTCTGTTAATTTTCTTTCCTATACAGTTCCTCTATTTAAATAAATTGATCATCTTGAAAACCCTTGACACTCTGAATTTTACAAAGCCTTGACATAATATTTAATTATACCCAAAAATAGTACCATAACACGATAATATATATATATATATATATATACATATATACATATACCCATCTCCCAACTCGATAAAAACTTATGCGATCCAAAACCATAAGGTTCTACATCCTGCCACTCCTTTAACAATTTTCACCGAAAACTTTCTACAATTAAGTGTTCATAATTTACTATAAGCCCCCCCCCCCCCCGTCCAAGCCAAAGATAACACCTTCACAATTCCATGACTTTAATGACTTTCTTGGATAGTATGCTTTTTATTTCTTTTAGTTATCTTTTTTATTTTATTTATCTTATTTATTTTGTATATTTTATTTATTTACTTTCTTTTATCTTGGCTATTTATTTATTTTTTTATTATTTATTTTATTTATTTATTTATTTATTTTTTTATTTATTTATTTATTTATTTATTTATCTATTTCTTTATTTGTTTATTTATTTATATTATTTTTTTTTTTTTTTTTTTATTTTTTTTATTTTTTTGCTACATTGTATTTAAGAGGATGTACAATTGAAAACTGCTAGATGGATATGGTAATTAATGTTTCTCGGTATAAGCAACTTTTTCCCGATAGAAGGTGATGTCACCATTAACCCCCTGTACATTTTTACCGATAAGTAGTCTGAGGTGTGATGCTTGACCCTAAACTAGCTCATTATGACTCGTTGTATTAAACAAATATTTTAACTGTTTATTGTTACATTACTTTTATTTTTATTTTTTCCACATATTTCATGTGTTGTTTATTTTGCATTAGCTGATTTTGTCTTCTGGTCAATAATTGCATAAATTCTACGACAGAAATTGCCCAAAATCAAGTAATAACACGTGTGCCATATGTTCTGTCATGTTTGGTACAGACTGCTAATATGCGTTTGGTTGCGCCAAACGTCACAAAAACACTTAAACAGTTTTAAACTTAAACTTTATGCTTTTATCATATTATGTACGGTTATGGTATATCATTTTCATTACAATTTTATGAGCCTTTTTTTTTTTCTATTCGAAGCACCATCATGAATAAATGGCCTGGACGCATTATAAAATATAAAAAACAAAGGACTTTTGTATTAAGACTAAAACATCATCAATGTTGATGTTATGAGGTTTACGTTAATATGTATTGTAAGACCAGACTGAAACCAGGACATTGTTTCTTGTAAACTAAAGTATGATGACATAATCACATAATCCAATATATGATACCCTATATGTATATGAAACCACTTTAATGCTGTTAGCAACTCCCACTATCAATAACTGTGATGTTTACACTTTATAGATGTGGATAACTTATGTTAGTTGTTTACTCACTTACAGGACTGTCAAGGAACTACCAAGCAAAAAGTGGAAAAGCTTCTGGATATACTAGAGAAGAAACAAACATCTGACATAAAAAGATTCTTTAATGCACTTAAAGACGAGCCAGAGGAAGCTGGTTGCTGCGAAGTCCTTAAGAAGCATGGCTTCTTCCAAACTTCATCTAATGAAGGTTTGTACATGCCACATTGAACAGCCTGTCTACGACTGAGTGCATTTGATTTTTTGCCACCCCTTCCAACTAGGGAAAATCGCGCGCACGTGTGTGTGTGTGTGTGTATTTTTAAGAAAAACTCTTTTATTTGGACAGCCTGGTTATATTGAGCCTCTTTAGAGGTTTTCTATGCTGCTTATCGTACAGGAATTGAGAGTAGTATGGGAAATTGAGTTTGAATATATATATATATATATATATATATATATGATTTTATTAGGAAATTGATTGGGGGAAAGAAATCAGTTCCACATAATTCAGAACAACATTGCCTATGTTTATAAGTTTCAACCATACAATGGCAGCAAAAGGAATCAGGAGTCACCAAATCATCAACATTAATCTGTGTACGCCAGTATTTACTAACATCACTTATGACTTGAGACAGGCAGTCGCCCATAATCTGTCAACTGGTGGTTTAATTTGGATCGCTCAACCTTTGAAATATTCTTTGTTAACTGCAGACTTTAGTTTTTCAAAAACACGCAGGCCTAACCTCTTAAAACACAAGTTCCATCGCTTGTGCCAAAGATTAAAGGATACATGGTGGGTCTGTCACCTTCTGGTTCTGAGTAGTCAGTCAGCTGATTTTACCACAACAGAAGAAAGTAAACCAACGTCTTTTTTTTTTTTTTTTTTGATATTTATGAATCTGGAGCCTACATTGTGATTATGAGTCAGAAAACACATCCCATAGCACAACAGAGCCAATGAAGGATTTATCAAACTGTCAAAAAAAAACCCAAAACATTACACTTGTTCATAAATAGCAAACTAACAATGACAGCCAAGACATTTGGAAGTCACGAAAACAGTTGTTATCTTTTACTAACAATAAAAAAAAAAAACAAGTTTTCCTTCTGATTTGAGAAAGACAGTCGCACATGGCAAGTAGCTGCTAGTTTAATCTGCCAGGAAAATGAAACATCATATAAACAGGAGACCCTGGTCAGCAATATGATGAGGCTTGAGTGACTAATGGCCAGTTGCCAACGTCTTGCTCAAGTGAGCAGTAATCGTGTAGTGATCTCAAGATCACCTAATCAATACTCAACCCTGGGTTCAGGTAGCCAGGAGTTGGGTTTCCGAGGGTCAGATTCAGTACACATTATGTGATTACAGCTTATGCTTTGTTTAACAATACCTTTCCCATTATGTACAAGGGCATGGAAGGGTTTCTCAGTACAAATGTTTATTTAGACCAGTATCGCATATTTTTCTTCTTGCCACATTCAAAAGGCACAGATACTATATTACCAGGTAATTGCAAGCCATGGGGAAAACAGTGAATTTTTCGGAACTTCAAAATCAAATTATATTAGAACTTGTGGAAAACAAGAAGGGGATAGTGGAAGATAAACACATTGATGGGAGAGTGATTGCCAAAAAAGAGGAGGCCTGGGATACTAAAACAGATACTTTCAATGCCAGGCATGGTGCACCAACGACCAACTAAAAACCTCCTGGAGAAATCCGAACTTTGTCTAGCCTGTCACGTGGACTTTGCAGTAATGTCATTACTGCTGTTTCATTCAGACGATATCCGGACAGAAATTCCTAATCAGAATATTGTTCAAAAGGGTTACTCATATCCAAAATAACAGATTCATTCCTTCAAACAACTTCAACAACTTTAATTTGCTCTACCTGATTCAGATATTTCTCCATTTTGACCTTTTTACACAGGAAAATGTCACAAATAAGATCAAAATGTGTTAACCATGGCTTGTAACATGCCCAACCCCAGATCAGAGTGAATCCACAGGTCACAATCTTTATCAACTTTGACCACGACTTCTGCAACAGGTAACCTCTGCTTAACCAATGGTTAATTTGTGATCACCTTGATCGCAGCCTCAGCAAGAGGTGCGCAACTGGCCATTAGTCATCTGTTGATAGTCACGATGTGCTCAAGGGCAGAGTGAATTTCTGTAATTCTTTCTCATTGCAAAAGACTATTGCTTCAAAGTTGTGTTGTCTTTATGAAAATTTTCATCAGTGCTGTCATTGTTAATGGTATTATTGATTATATATCCTCTTTCTCTCTCAGACTTTCACCGAAGCAAAAAAAAAAAAAAAATCCCCTTGTGGAATGAGTCTTAAGTTCCCCTGACAATAATCTATTAAAGGACATGTGCCAAGAAATACATTATCATGAGACACCACTCACACATTTTGCTCTGTTTTGAGACCTTCTTCTGGCGGAGTATACACAGTATATAAAAAGATATAGGGGAGGGGGTTAAATTGCCTTTAATGGCTGGCAAGCGCCTGTGTCTCGAGATATCATGGCTGAACTATTTGTATTTTGGCTTGGCAACCCCACAAGTGGGTTAGAATATATTTACCATGTTGGTAGAGGCCCACATAGCGTATATTTCCATCAAGCTGGTAGCAGATCAGCCTCAAAAAAAAAACAAAAATGACCAAAGTGAACTATGAAATCAAGATCATCTCGCTTTAAAACCATGATCATTATCTTGAACCTTTACAGAAATATCGCAACACCACCTGTTGAACAAATTACGGTCTACTGGTCGTCAGAAATGCCACTATCCAATTTCTCTGCAATAAGCTTGGCAGTTTCAGAGAAAAAGATTCTTCTATTAAATTTTGAACCAAAATCAACAGCAAAACACATTAAAAGTCCAAGTTCATTAAACTGTGATCAGAAGCGTTGCCAAAAAAGAGCCCCTAAAATAATAATGAAAAAAAAAAGTAGCATGACCACTCTAACAAAATGGGTGTATACCCATTAGAATAACATTGCCACCAACTATGAAGTGAATCTGAGTGATGGTTTCCAGAGAAGTCTAGAGTATGAATATGCAGTGGATGTATATTGATTTACATAGTAAACAGCAGGGATAACGTTATGACCGATAGATACCCAAAATTGAAAAAAAAAAAAAAAAAAAAAAAAAAAAAACGAAAAAAAAAAAAAAAAAACACGGTAAGATTTAAGATTCCCTAGTAGCACCACCTAGTGAACAAACTTGTTGAGCCCTTTCTTAAGAAAAAAATCCTGCGGCGTATCAGCAGAAAATGAATACTGGTTTCAGGAAGAAAGTCAGAAAATAGGAAAAGTATACAAAAATGCGTAAAAAAATGGAAACAATTCGCAGTAACATCTGCTGAACAAATTTATAACTTTGGTTCCCCAGAAGTGTTTCTCTGTGTTTTTGGAGCTATACGGTGACCAGATTTGTTGAAGAAAGTTTTTCTTAAAGATTTGGCAAAAAAGTAATATTGTATTTGTGTCTTTTTGCCCAGAACCACTTCCTAGTAGTCAATATCCTATTCCGCAGTTCGAACTCTTTACTCTCCATAAGCTAACCTGTCCCTGTCTAACCTGTATATATATGGAATAACTATTGTCTATATTGCACACGTTCCTCTGTAAAATTTTGACATAGGCTGTATCAGCCCAAATAAATTAAAGGGTCTTCAGCGGGTAACTACTCAACATGTTTCGGAGCCTTTTACCCGTACACGTCTCTCTGAGTAGCGGCTCCTTGCCTAAGCTAAATATTCAGCAAAGACAACCTACATAGTAATGAATAAATATGAACGTGGCAATTGATGAATTAGCTAAATATGTGAAGTTTTGCTTGTAAATGCAGAGCTTCATATCAAAGAAGAATATCTGTCAAACAAACCATAATTACCAAATTTTCATAGCACAGGTTCACATAAGAACAATTTGACTTACCCCTGAACCAAAATGTACCCTTTCTAGCTGGACAGCTTTTCCTAGTTAAACCATCCGCCAATGTTTAACTGAAGTGGAAACAAGCTGGGGCATTATATTCAGTCCCAGTGATTGTAAAATAAACAGTTGCAGCTAGACCACCTGTACAAACCAAGGAAAATCCTAACAAGGATTGCAACAATGTACATCCTGTACCAGAGATGTAAAACAAACTCCATGATGACACCTACTCCTCAAACAATTAAGCTCTATTTAACTGCCAACCCTGAGTCAATGTGTCAACTTAATGTGTCAGGTTTGTGACACTTGAGAAAATACTGTCAATTTTGAGTAATTTTTTAATAATGAGTAAATGTGCATTTAGGCATGTCAGAAAAGAATGGAAGTCATTAGCATTTATGCCAAAAACATGCTATCAAAACAATTTTTCTTAACAGGATTTTAAGTACAATTAGGCAAACATGCAACTGTCGTAGGCCGCTTCTTGCTACCTGTAGCCCCTGGGGGTTTACCTAACAGAAAACATGTAAGCCTAAAATGTCTGATAGTGAATATTAAAACAGAAAGATGCCAAAAGATAAAGTTTAGTAGCAAAACAGACAAGTCTAAAAACTGTAGATTATTGCAGCCAGACTTTCTAATAATCTTTGAATGTTAACAGTAGAATTATAGGGCAGGTCAAAAAAGAATGGAAGTCTTTTGTATCTATGTCAAAAGAATGCAATGAAAATATTAACCAGATATCAAGTACAATTAGGCAAGCTTGTAACTGTCGTAGGCCGCTTCTTGCTACCTGTAGCCCCTGGGGGTTTACCTAACAGAAAACAAGCTAGCCTAAAATGTCCGAAAGGTGAACGTTTAAACATAATGGTGTCAAAAGATGAAATTAAGTAGCAAAACAGGCAAGTCTAAAATCTCTAAAATTATTGAAGCCAAACTTTCTAACCATCTCGGGATATTTACAGCAAAATTTGTAGAAATATTTGATCAAAAGTACACCTTTGAATTCTCTTGACTCAAGTTTATTGTAAATAAATTTGGTTCTTGATGCAAAGTCCTGAAATTTAGAACAAATACGACCAAATCTCAAAATTTGTGACAAAAATGTATTATATCCAATAGTATCGGAAATATTACTGTCCGGGAAAGGATAATTAACTACTTCAAAGTTAAACTCATCTATTTTGTGATAGACTTTAATACAAAACCTGTCATTAGTGACCTGAATATCCAAGTCCAAAAATACATCTCTGAAACCATCTGAATTGTTACCCTCCAAAGGGATATCTTTTGGGTAAATTTCTTTAGCAATTTCATTGAAATTTTGTACATTTACACAAGTAATGTCATCAATATATCTTGCGTTGTTTGATAATTTTGTAGCCATTTGAAAGTCCTTTTTCATCAATTTATTCATATACTTAAATTCAAGCCAGGTTAAATATAAATCTGCCAGTAAAGGGGAGCAGTTGCTACCCATTGGAATGCCTTTTATTTGTTGAAAAACCAGTGGTCCGCATTGAACAAAAGTATTATCCAAGAGAAATTTTATAGCATCTATCAAAGTTTCAACACTGTAAGATTTAACGTTACTTTTTGAATATTTATTGTGTGACCAGTATGCTTTCTTTGTATATGAATTAATATTTATGTATGGTTTACCATTATGTTTAAACATTTTGCTAATTAATTCTGAAAGTGAACTTTTGACTTCATCTATGGGTAGATTTGTGTACAGTGTAGAAAAATCAAAACATTTGATATTTTTTGCCGTTACATCTTTGATTTTAGATACAAACTCGGAAGAATTGTTAATACTCCAAAAACAATTTATTTCACAGTTTCTAGAAATTGCATTACAGTATTTACGAAAATGATTCCTAATTGCAGTCAAACACAATGTTACTTCTTTTGATAATTGCTTTGTAGTACATTTTGAAGCACCAGCTATGAATCTAGATTTAAAAGGGTTTTTATGTAATTTAGGTATCCAGAACAAAAGTGGAATAGAGGAGTCCTCTTCAGAAATTTTGATATTAAAATTCCTTTTCATCTCATCTTTATGTGCATCAATCAAATTGTCAATGGATTGTTTGTGTAATTTATAAACGTCATTTCCTCTTATGTCTGAAATATTGTTTATACCAAGTTCCTTTTTCAAAACATCCAGATAATATTTTTTGCAGATGATCCCAAAATTGTTACCTGCCTTATCTATGTTAGTGACTACAAATCTATCTTGTAGTTCTTTGGAGTTTGACCATCAGAGTAAATCTCGTGGCAACCCACAGGGGGAAATTGCCAGAAAGGTCTGAAGTAAATCTGACTGTTTTTGACAAAAAGCCAAACATGCAAATTCTGGACAGAATGCCCATTTCCTTGAATACTAATCGATAGGAAAGGTGCATTTACCGAAAAGTTCTTGAAACAGGAATCCACAGCAGGGCCACCTAATAAACAACTTAATTTGATCCTTTCACCAACTATATATATAAATATATATATATATATATATATATATATATATATATATATATATATATATATTGTATTTGTGTCTTTTTGCCCAGAACCACTTCCTAGTAGTCAATATCCTATTCCACAGTTCAAACTCTTTACTCTCCATAAGCTAACCTGTCCCTGTCTAACCTGTATATATATGGAATTACTATTGTCTATATTGCACACGTTCCTCTGTAAAATTTTGACATAGGCTGTATCAGCCCAAATAAATTAAAGGGTCTTCAGCGGGTAACTACTCAACATGTTTCGGAGCCTTTGTTATATATATATATATATATATATATATATATATATACATTAAGTTCTATCTTAATATGAGTAACGGTTGAGGAGCAAAAGTTAAAAATACCAAAAGAAAAAAAAATAACACAAAAGGTAGAAAAGCTTGCTTCGCCGCCTATAGAAAAGTAAGGTCTAGGGACATCCCGAAATATCCCGAACCAATTAAGCACATGCTTTCAACAAAGCTCCTGGAGACTTTGTCAAAAATTGAACATTAAAAAAAAAAGAAACACCATGACGTGACCATTTGTAAAAACTTGACAGAAAGTCACCCAAGGTACACAGCCATTTAGTTGGAAGGGAATCTGCTTAACGGTTTCAGAGGTGAATTCAAAAAATATAAATTAGTATTGGCCATCGACTTGCATAGTAAGCAATATGAAAGGTGCTTTTACCTATAAGTTCCCGAATTGAAAACATCGTTGAAATCAAGGATACATAGCAATGTCAGCTAGTGAACAATTGATTTGATACTTTCACAAGGAACATATCCAACAAGTTTCTCGTCATCTGAGTGACGGTTCTGGAGAAGGAGTCAAAATTAGTAAAAGTCACAAACTTCTTAAAAATAAATATAAAAAAGGCAGTGTCATGTGTTGAGCAAATTGAGATCTAGGGATACCTAGACGTGTGGCTGTATAATTTTGAATAAATTGACCAAATGTTTTCGAAGAATATTAAGATTTTCACAAAAAATGGCACAACAAAAAGAATCATAAAATACAAGAACATTTTACGACCCTGACCATTTGAATAAACTTCATAGAGACCTAGCCAAGTGCATCTCCACTATGTTTGAGGTGAATCTGGCTGACAGTTTAGAAGAAGAAATCGAAAATGCGAATTGTGCATGGACTAGGGTCAGGTAGATGATGAACATTCCTAAAAGTCTAGGTGACTGACAAGTCAGCCGAGCAAAACTAAGGAAAATATGAATATATAGCAACACAAATGACAGAGAGGCAATGGACAAAGACTAATCATGTAGGTTGAGCTGACGGACATGTCAACTCAACGAAAATAGCTGTGGACTTCCCTCTGATATTAGCATTAGTGTAACAAAATGTGGGTCAGTATAATAAGAACAGGCTGATTCTGGTTTACGGAGGCTGATGCTAGTAGTTATCCTAGGATTAAGAGCTTGCACTGGGATAAAGTGTGGCTTGTTGTGTATTTTTGCCAAATTCCTTCCTCGAATGAAGAGTGTCTCTGCTAGTATTCCACAACCACTCTTTTCAGAGCCTGACACACTGCAGAAACATGTGCACAAAAGACTCTGTGGACAGATTCTTAAGTGCATAACTGAAATTTTATATTCATACACGCAGCATGACTAGGTCAAAGTCCCATGTAATGTAAAATGATATGTTACAAGGGATATAAATGGTCTTTTTTTCTTTCTTAATGGACAGTAGGGCATAACTACAAAATAACCCTCTACGTTAATCTGTCAAAACCGAATTCCCCTTGTTTTTTGCCTGCCTGTGCGCCTGATCACCCTCCCACTTCGCCATTGGGGTATTCGGTTTGACACTTTAACGACTGAGGTAATTTTGTCTATTAATATGATTTCCGGAATATAAGGCTAACGAACGGTATCATAGCCGGCACCCCAATTTTAGCCAATGATGGACAATTTCATAGGATTTTGAAAAATATATGTGACTTCCTAATGGACAAAGTAGAGCAATTTTTCGCATTTTTGTGGAGTTTGGAACAAAAAAGTAAGATGATTCAGAGTATCTATGTTCCTTTGCCATATTTTAAAACTACTACTACAAGGCATCTATGGGCCTAAATTTCTACAGACAATAGCTGTCCATGTGATATTGTATAGAGTAAACGTCACATGGGGAAGGCCAAAGATAAGGTATGATGCGCATGCCTCAGTAACATAAAGGCATTACAGCTAAGAAACACAAAGCACATTGCAGTTGCCCTCCATATCATTGTTTCATACGTTTATTGCCGTTGTAGACAGGTTTTTGGTACATGTGATGTTGAGAAATGTTGAAGGTACACAAACCAGCAATGGAGCAAAAAAGATCTGTCCAACGCGTTAGCAATGATGCACATGCTTCAGCAATGATGCACATGCTTTTGAAACGATATGTGTATGATGCGGTGCACATTGCATATGTTTAAAAATCACTGTGTGGCCTTCTGTTAATGCCGACCTTGAGAAAACGACAAGGTTAACAAAGTCAACAAACAGCTATGCTGCATAAAACAATCCTGGTCAGCGCAGAAGCGATGCTTCACATGCCTTTAATACAATGTGTTTATAATAATACTGTATTGTTTATAATTCACATTTAGTGGCTCTGATACTTTATAAAGATGTCGCGGTCAACATCTATGGTAAAAATTACAACATCCAAACTTTGAATTGAATGGGAGAACAGACCAGCTGCTTCTATCCGTACAATTTGCATATCCCCACTACACTATTTTCATCGATGGGGGACAAAAAAAGAGATAATTCAATCTGTCTATTCTCCATAGCCAATCAGTCACTATGTCTAAAATTACACATTAAGCCACCAACATTATTGCCTCTGATTGATACTTTTGAAAAATCAATGATTGAACAGGCAAATGACTATATAAACAGGTCATCCCGTGGCAAAGTGAAGCATTTTTTTTTTCAATAATTTTATTGAGTTCCTCTATTTACAGTATACATATGGTACAATACATAATGCAACTTGTATCTGCCATACAGTATAGTACAAGAGAGTACATTATGTGCAAGATGTAAAATGTTGCAGCAACTGGTCACATATATGCAAGTATAGTGTTGCAATATATAAAAATACCATGTATAGTATATATATTCTTATTTGACTTATTCATTATACAATTGTTATGATTATGAAGCACAAAATACATTTGATTCAAAAGGGTTATTCATAGCCATTGTACATGATACCAATGGTGGTCCACGCATTACAGTGATAACTGCCGTAGATGTGACAATTTAAGTAAAATTGCTTTTTGTAAGGTTTCCCATTTTGCTTTAAATTGTGTAGTTCTAGCTTTTACTGCACTAATATATTCAAATACAGAAATTTTCCTTTTTAACAGAGATAAAAAAGAAGTGAAGTTGATATTTTCAGAACCAAATCTTTGTGAATAAATATAATATTTTCCATACATGATACAGTAGTTCAGGTTGATTTTGTTGGGAGTGTCAAATATACCAAATATTATATTTTCCTGTGTAAATGTAACGCGTTCATTCATATATGTTTCCCAAAAAATAGATAACTGATTCCAAAACGAATTTGAGGATGGACAGTCCCAAAATGTGTGAACTATTGTTTCTCCTTGTTTTCCACACATTTCACATATTTCATTGTCTGTAATACCGATTTTATATAACCAGTGCTTGTTCACAATTATCCTGTGTATGATCTTGAACTGAAATGCTTGTAACTTTGCTTCTAATGTAGTTTTGAATGACAATGAGAAAACTTGTTTCCAAAACGAAGCAGTGTTGTAGTTCAGTTCTGGAAAGATATGAAGCCACTTTCTAGTGCATGAGAGTTCACTCACTTCATTATGTTCTATCATTACCCAGTATATATCTTTGCATTTTAATTGATCAAGAGAAAGAAATTTGCCATTTATGAAAAAATTTATTGCAGTATTGCGGAGAGTTATATTTTGTTGACTTTTAACGGTCTGCTTCCATTAATATGGAATAGCAGACCGAATTTGCAGATACTCAAGAAAGTTTGGCACAAACCCAAATTTTTCATTTATTTGTTCTGGTGTAAGAAATTTACCATTCACAATTACAATATCATTGATATATTTAATTCCTCAATCATACCCTTTTCTACAAAAAATGGGTTTTTCTGCACTACTATATTATCATTAAACCAAAGCATTTCTTTACGTACAGAAATAGCTGTACTCGGTTGAAATAGAAATAAGAACTCATTCCAAGCTTGTAATATATGAATATAAAATAATGGTATTTGTGTCCAGACAGAACCAATGGAGCATCGACTTTGAAACAAGTCATGAATATTGACACCAGGAAAGAATTCTTGAATGACATGCTTCCATTTAGCATTTTCTTCACTGAGGAGCCGTTTGACCCATGTGATTAATAATGATTTGACCTTTACCTCAAAATTTGGTGTCTTGAGACCACCGTGACAAGGCCTTTGGTGCATAATTTGCTTCAACTTTAGGAATGTCACTGCCCCAGCTGAATGCATCAATCTCTTTGTGAACTCTTTTAACCATGACTGGGGTAAGTGGTATTGTTGAGGCACTATAAACTAAGCTAACCTGTCCCTGTGTAATATACATATGGAATCACTATTGTCCATAATGCATACGTTCTTCTGTAAAATTTTGACAAAGGCTGTATCAGCCCAAATAAATTAAAAGGTCTTCAGCGGGTAACTAATCAACATGTTTCGGAGCCTATTACCCGTACAAGTCTCTCTGAATAGCGGCTCCTAGTCTAAGCGAAATATTCAGCAAAGACAACCCACATAATACAGAATAAACATGAATGTGGCAAATGATGAATTAGGTTGCCCTTTTTAAGGACATCATGACTGCTGCTAACATGACCCCCCCCCCCCTTACCAATTTACCGATCTTTGATAATATGCTACAAATCAGATAAATGACAGCACCATCCTTTAGCGAACAAACTCAGTGGAGATCAAGTCCACGTGCAATCCCAACAGGTCTAAAGAGGGTCGAACTTACGGTTTGGAGGACAAAGCCTCAAAAAGTTGAAACGCACAAACATTCTTTAAAAGGCAACAATAAACTCAGTGCCTCCAGTTGAGTATTTAATGTTGAACAATGTCTGCATGCAACGTCAAAGCAATAGGATAGGCGATTCAGAGGAGATTTTTGAATGATTTTATAGAAAAAAATTCACGAAAATTGGCAAAAACGTCATATGACCATGACCATTTAGCACAGTGTGTGGAGGCTCACCTACTGTATATCTCTAGCAAGTTTCAAGTGAACATAGTTGATGGCTTTTGAGAAGAGCGAATTTCTATTACAAGCGTCATTGACTTGCATGATAATCAATAGGACTACATGCAATAACCCACAATTACCAAAATAAAAAAAATCATGAAAAGTCAGGGATCCAGAGTGCCATTACCTAGTGAAGCATTTTGCATGATTCACACACATGCTACATTTCCATCCAGTTTCAAAACAATAAGAGTGACAGTCATGGATAAAAAAGCTCAAATGGGAAAAGACACAGAAAACTTTAAAGAATTACAGAAAAAACAGTGCTATCTGTTGAACAACGCAAGGGCCAGGGTTTCTGAGAAGTGTCCCCAAACATATTGTAAAATTAGTCTTCCGGTACACAGAGAACGTTTACATCCGTGCCATTTACTCATCTTCAATTCAAAGAATTTTATATTCTCACTTCGTTTGATGTCACTGGGAAGGAGGTTCCATAGTTTACCACCCTCATACCTGAAATAATGCTTTCCATACCACACGTAATATTATTAAACTCGAAGTTAAAGTACTGTACCACCACGAAGATTGTATGCATGATCTTTATTTTGAAAAGGTCCACAGAACCGGAGGGCTGATGCGATTTATAATCTTGGAGACCTCAATGGCCATTGCCTAAGTCTAAATACCTTAAGAGTGCACACACCTGCACGTGATAGATATTTGTATGTGGAGTGTGTGTAGCTATACATGAAATGTAAGGCCCTTTCCTGAACCATCTCTAATTTCTTTGAACTTTCCTGGGACCAAATATGCCAGATAATTGGACAATAAAGGTAATTGGAGCGTACAAAAGTCTTGAAGATGGTGTTTTGTAGACGGTGTTTTCAACATATTTGTATAATTTACAATTGATTGAGTTGCTGATGTCATTCATAAAGATGTTAAATATGAGACCCAAAATGGATCCCTGAGGTCCCCCCCCCCTCTTTATTTCTAGCCATGGGCTGCAAGCATCGTCTATCTTTATCTGCTGCAATCTACCGCCGACACTTCATGATATCATCTTAGTAACATGTGGCAATATGCCGTAACTCAATAGTTTGCACAATAGTAAATCATGTGTCAAGCTCTCAAAAGCCGTAGAGAGATCCATTTACACACATCCTTCAACTTCACGATTGTCAAGAGCCTATTTCCAGTCCTGTATATATTTGATCAGGACGGTATAGCAGATGTAAACTTTCCTATAGGCAGAAAAATAGGGACATAATATTGTGTCAATAAATACACCCAACTGATTAGCCATTAAACCCTCAAAAATTTAAGAACGACAAGGGAGGACGCTTACTTAATGGTAATGTGCTTTACAAAGTCTGTCTCTTTTCTTGTAAACAGGAGCCACAGATACTCGTTTTAAATCCTTGGGGAATGTGCTTGTTAAAATCGCTCTGTTTATCAGTCAGATACACACAGGAGCGATACAATTAGCAAATAAGCTGACAATTTTCTTTTCTTTTTTTAGAGGGGGATCCCATCAAACCTAGTAGCTTTTTGGGAGTTAAAGGCTTTTAGCTTCTCTAGAAAACTGTAACTGGATACGGGCATGCAGTGAAAAGTACCTACACCCTAACAGTGCTCAGGAATTGATTACACACTAGCATTGTTTTGATATTTTGACACTATTTTTTTTGTTTTTGTTTTTTTTGTTTTTTTAGATTTCGCGCCTATGGTAGTATCATTGTTATCCATATTACCAGCAATGTTAACATAAAATTAATTGAAAGTATTAGCTATCTTTTTTTTTGTATGTACTAACTTTACCATTCTCCTCCAAAATAATATTTGATTTACTTGAAACTTGATGACAAGAATAGTTTTACAGCAGACCAAAAGTCAGCATTGGTTGGACCATTTACATATTTCTGAAAGAAAAAAATATATTGTATCTCTGCAAAGATGTGTGCATTTATTATTTTACCTTGTACAGGCAGTCCAGTGCCTTTCTAGTCGCCCGTTTGACCCAGAGGTATAAAAAAAGAGTTTTCTTTTGCCATAGATTTTTTTTATTATGGGAGAAGCATGTAGGAAAGGTGCCTTATGTAGTCTTTCTATTTTTTTGTTTCAATGGAGAATGTTCATCAACCACATAATTATATAACTTAGAAAAAGCCTAGTACCCACCTTCACCAGGGAGGTCATGTGTCACTTGTCTGAAAGGGATCTGGGTCAAATCTCCTAAAAAAGCAGAATTGTCAAAATGTGTAACACTTCTCTACACATGGAACTGCTTGCTTTGTGGTTTAAGGTGTTCACGCAGAACTGTGTAGACTAGGTCATGACAGTCACTGAGACCACAGTCTATGGATCCAGAAGTTAAAAATAGATGAGCTCTATTTGTTGAAATTTCATCGAGAATAATGTCATTGTGCTTAATGAAACAACTTTAATGCCCCGAAGTAAAACTATGTCATCATTATATATAATAACTTGCTCTAAAGGAAAGGTCATTATATTAATAAAAACCTCGTTTGGGATTCTGTGCATCTTGTACACAGATGTGATTATCCATTTGAGTAACTCAGTACGTGCTTCTACAGTAAGCGTCTCAACTGAGGGAGTCTTAAAATCAATTACTTTGGAGGGCAGACTTGAGCTAACATACATTAAGAGTCCACCTCTCTAAACTCAGTGTTTTCTTTCCTATACAAAGTGTAGTCTTGAACTTCAAACTGAGCAGATAGAAACAAATCGTCAATCTTTGTTTCACTAAGTATTGCAATTTCAAGCAAATTGTCCTTTAGAAGGAAATAAAAACTTGCAAATTCGTACTGTATAGAGTTAATATTTAAGTTTCCTGTGGTCATGTTTTTTTTTGTGAGTACTTGTCAACTCTGTTTGTTTATCGGACTCATTAACTCTTGGGCATGTATCATGGTTGTCCTCTGATACAGTGTACCCACTGACTGACTGGCCAGTACAGAAACATGATGAGCTGTGTTCTGGAAGTTGTGCCATGTAGCCTATGTACATGCAACATAACCAGTCAAAGTTTTGACCCAAGTTTAGATAGAAGTTATACAGGTCCGCTGACAATTTCCCACACTTTGTGTGTGTCCGCATTTTGCAATGATCACAAGTTAGTACCTGGTGAGTTCTGGCCGCAGGGAGACACAAACGCTATATGGATTCCTGATCAGGCAAGGTTTTAACAATATATCACGCGACCGGGACATTAAGAGTACAGAGACCTGTGTATTGAGATAAGGTGTGATCCTTGATGTATTTATTCAGTAACCTAGTTGTACCCTTCAGAGAGGGGTAATCATGTACTGGTTTATATTGTGACCAAAATTAGCAATAGGTTGGAGAAAACACATTTCAGTACGACTGATCATAATATCAGCACAGATAGGCTTCCACCTGAGATGTAAGACCCAGTTATTTGTTCCATGATATAATCTCAGAGGAAAATTAAAGGCGCTTGTACCTGGGACCTGTGCGGTGGGCTAAACATGGTCATTTTGTATGGTATTACTTACTCCTCCAGTCTGGCCTATGGAAACAATACATTCTGGCAGCAACAGTCCACAGCCAAGCAATAAAGCCCAAGCAATTGTAAAGTAAAGCACGGCATTGATTGTCTCAATATCCTTGTCCTACTTTATACACACTCTCCATTTTTGTAAGAGCAGTAATCAAAGCTTCCAATACAAGCTCTGTCATGGTGCAAATCCAAGGCCGATTGATTTGAGACAATAGCCTATTTCAGTCCAAGCCTGGTACAAGGCCGATGTTCATAGAATATATGCCCTGAAAAGTCCACTATTTAAAGATAAATCAAGCAGGTGATAAAAGCACAATCCCTTTATCTTCATACAAAACAATGGCAAAACGATATTCACATTGGTGACTTCTGCAACACGACTGACCAGATAAGCTTCATACCGTGCAGTGTTGAACTTTGGGTGGGTAATTACCAAGTTTGTTCAAATGGTCGTGCTCCTTGATTTCTGTCTTTGTTTGTTTGTTTTTTTTTTTTTTTCAATTTTTGTCGAAAACGTTAAGATCTTCGCAAACAGTGCTTGGCCAATTGATGGGAAATTGCTTACAGACACTTTTGGGGACCTCAAGACCTCAACTTGTTCAAGAGCTGGCGCTGTGATTTTTGAAATATTGTTATGAAAAAGTATGTATTTGATATTTTCAACTTCTCCAAAGTGGTCACTCATATTTTGCTGAAACTTGATGGAAATATTTCCTGCTAAAGGGCCCACCAAAGTTGATCACAAGATGGTTTTACTTAGAATCTGCGATTTTTTTTTTTTTTTTTCTTTTTTATAGATTTTTCATCCGGATGCTACCCGGTAATGCATTCAGTCCTATTGATAACCATGTAAGTTTATTGGGATTGCAATGGCAAATCAAAATTTTGACTTGTCCTGAAAAAAAAAAAAAAAAAAGATCATATTGTCTTCAAATTTGCCACGATGTACCTTGGTCGGTCTTTAGTATGTTGTCCAGATGGTCATACTCCAGCGGTTTATAGGAATCTTTATGGTCAAAATCTTAACATATCCCCAAAACCACTTGGCCGATCGATTCAAAATTGCATAGGAACACTTGAGGGCACAACAGAGAGAGGCAAACAGTACATGGGTGACCTGGACGTTATTTTCAAGAAAACGTCTAAATGTCATGTGCACTCAGCCAAAGCTCAACAAAGATCTAAACAGTTAAAACTTTGATTTTTGTAAACAAGCTTACGTCAGCTGAGCACGGGCTGTTCGTGTAGGCCTCTAGTTTGTACAAATATCTTACTCTGTGTTGGGCTGTTAAAGCAAGTGGAGAAATTAATCAAAAAAAAAAAAAAGAAAAACAAAAAAAAAGGTGACCGTTGGTGCCCGCGGTCATACCCATCCCAGGTTAATAAATTAATCATAAGATCTCTCCTTCATTTTTAGGCTCTCTGGCACTGGATGACTGTCACTAACAAAGTGAAACTAACATGTGTTTTGGTTTCTCTTTGAAAGGATTTTCTGCCTCCTCCTGTGCATGACAACATGCCTTGTCTAATAATTCAATTAATTTTAGGTAATATACAAGTTTTTTTCTCTCTTTTTAGGTTCACGCAAGAGAAATGCAGGCAACAGTGAAGCAGCATCATGCTCAAATGCTCCACCTGGTATGTTCAGTAGCTTCATGTGCAGATGTTCATGTGCAGGGACCACCATTTTGTCATTGCTTTAAAATTCATTTTGTTGCATAAGGCCTGTGTAGGCCTAATCGGGAATGATAGGTGTAGACGTATTTTTTCATTGAAGTAGTTTCATTATATTCATGTGATGTGTGCCACATTTTTAAGTAAGCCTATAAACAAAGGAGTATCATATTCGCTTTACTCCGTAACGCATCAGCTTGGGGTGTTTGTATTGGAAGTGCTAGCATGGTGCCACCAGCTAGCAGAATGACTTGTCCGGGGATTAATGGCACCAAAACAAGTCTTGTGCTGGTTCGCCGCTGATGACCAGATTTTTTAAAGGCTAATAATTCCTAGAACTTCCTTCTAAATTTTAACTCTTATGAATATGATGTGTTCCTTTCCCAAATTAATTGACAATTATGATTTAGAACTATGCAGTTTTTCAGTGAATGGCATGGAATAGAACTTTGCTCTTAGAATATCGGACTTGATTGTGTTCAAACGGTACATGGGCTTACAGATTTAGGTTTTTTATGTTTCTCCTTGTATTAAGTAATTTAGTAGACATAATTCTCATCCTATTAAAACATTCTGCCTGTGTCCACTTCAGCACAGCACAGTTTACTTATACCTGCATGTGAGTATGAGTCATGGATGCGGTCTTTCAAGATAGGCTTCTGTGGATTGGTATAGTACATAAATTATGCATAAAGGGGTCACATGGGGACTCCAATGTAAGTCTTCAATGTAAGATAAGAAAATTATGAATATATTTGGACATTAGGTATATTTTTATGACAACTGAATTAGCAATTCTTGGGAAAAAGAAAGAAAAACAAAAAACAAAGACATGAACAGGAGGTTTGCCAAAACTATTCTTTGTTAGTTATTGCCTTGGAATCCACAGATTAATCTTAGTTATTGCAAACATATTAAACATAATTCCATGAGAGCATTGGCAGAAGACTTCCAATCCTTATCGAATTTATCTTCTGTAAATTAAAAGCCGACTAAAAAACGATCTGTGACAAATATAACACTACATACACTTCCATAACAATACCAATAACTGTTTACATGTGTTGTCAAACTACAAATTGCTGTTACTAGCCTAATGTGGACTAATAGAACTTTTAAGAAGTGCGAAGTATTTATTTATCGGTGTTTGTGCATAGAATTATGACCATTTAAATTTAGTTTCCACAATAAACTATACCTTGAAATTTGTGTGTCTCGATTAGAAAAAACCGATATGAATATGAATAATCTCTAAGAACGTGTTGAAGTTCTGTACATCCACATCTTTTTTATGTATAAATCATGGACACATTAAAACGTTATTTTGACAATTGTAGAGGCATGTAACATAGCACCTCATTGTCACAAATATGCGCTTTTATAACAAGTAGCTCGTAATTTGAACTTCTGTACCGAGAGTAAATATTTGGATAGTGTCCATTAAAAGACACTTTTAAAATGTTAGCATTTATAGTTTTCAAATTATGGGCCTGCTTGGGTATTTATTGCACACACAAACACACACACACACACACACACACGGAGCATCTTTTATCCTGTGCTAACAATCATGTGTGGTTTCTCTAATCTTACTTTTCTTTCCAGCAAAGAAATCTTTACAGAGGATGGAAGGACAAACAATGGAACAGCAAGATGACGAAGTCAGTGACTTTTCGCGCCCAGTTGCAGAAAATGATCCGGTATGCAGAGTAGACTCCACTCCACTGCACATACAAATTAGGAAAATCCGGGGTAGTTTTTGTGTGTGCTGGGTACACATCACTCAGAAACATTTTCCAAATTGTAACTTAATAATGTATAAAAAAAGTCTCATACAAAGCAACATATTTGCCATACTAGGGAAGCTGCTGAACAAAATGTACGGTGCATTAGACATTATACATGTGTGATGATCATGCAGCCTTAGTGTACATGTGGAAAGCTACAGTAATGGCTGCAAGACTAATAAACGTAGTGTTAAATTAGTAGCCCTTTAATAGTGGACAAAATTTAGCGAAGGTACGTGATGTTAAAACAAAATTTCTTGTATGCACTACATTAACTAAATTCCCTAATACAGTAGTGCTTTTGGGGCTGAAATTGATGCAAATAACATTTTGTCCTCCGTCGAAGGACCATCCAATTGGCAGCTCCACAGATAGCCACCTGAATCAGATGTAACCTACAGTCCTTGTTCACTTGTCTTGCTAATTACTGTTCCACAGGGCCTACTAGCTTGCTTTGATCAAAATCCTTCCACTGGTAATCCTGCCATTTTGTCTGTATAAAATATAAGATATTTTACAAGAACATTTTTTCAACTATCGCAAACTGTGACATAATTCCATATCCAAAGCTGCATACATATTTGTAGCATGCTGGCCAATTGAAACCAGGTTTACAGACAATCGATCAAAATGTTTGAGCGATTATATTATGATTAGGCAAATTTACTCTTTTAACATGACATGTCAACAATGAAATGTCATGGGCCTGACGATGTGCTATTCCTTTATAATATATATGTATTAATTTTTGTAGCATCACTCACCACTTAATATTTCATAGTTGTATACATTGATCTCAGAAGTCAATATCCTAGGTTCCTTGACCATACTGTGGGGACAGACAGTTTATGACTGATCTAAGTTCCTTTACTCATTTGGTTCAATATATAGTATAGAAACCAAATGTGCCAACATCATAAAGAAATATCAGTCCAAGCTGAAGAGCATCCAAATCTTGACAGGCTTATCAACATGAAGATCACCAGATATGACACCAGGAGATGAATATCCCACAAGCAATACCCTTTAAAACCTTAAAAATGTTAGCTGTCATATAAAAAAACAAAAATAATGACCGTCATGAAATTAGAAGTAGACAACAGTTCTCAACAAATATGGAAAACTATATCCAAAGTATGAGCAAACAAGAACAATTTACCATCCAAACTCTCCATTCATGCAACAAAGAAATTTCAAAGTGAAACGTTCAAGGTTGACATACCAACAACTTTATATATTTATATATCAGAGAAATAATATTAAATGCAGTATAGAGAAAACATATCTCTCATGTCTTGAGACAGGTGCTAGCAAAACTTTGTCGTAGTTTAAATAAATTTATTGGCAGCAAGTCTCAACTTTAAGAAATAACATGCCTTATTCACACATTGCATAAAAATGTTAGCGTCAACTGTTAGTTAGTAATCTCAATTGTATCATGTATGTAACATTTCAAATCCACCTTATACATATTTAATACATTTTCACTTTCACCCAAAAACTTCACCAAAAATTGCCTTAATTTCAGTTTTTAATGTCCCTGTTTCACTAGTTTTTGAAATAGAAATAAATGATGGGTGCAAAAAAAGTAAAAATTTGTCGATACTCTAGCACAGGCAAGAAACTTTAGCATATGGAGACCATAAGCTGGTCTGTGTGGAATACTGCTATCCATAAGAAGGTAATTTCCTATTTTTAATTCACAATCATCACGTTGTTCATACAACTTAAACGTTAATTCACTATTATTATAATACATACCATATCTAGAAAATGGACATTTCTATAGTTTCCTTTAGTTTCAAACCATACGAGTATGTTTGTAAAATATATTATGGAAAACATTTTTTTTATGCTAAAAAGGTCATTAATTTATCTAAATGTCAATTTATCATATTTATCACGAAGTTTCTTCTGTTGTCGGAACTTTACCAAAGACTTGACTCACAGTAAAATAAATATAAAATGGCTAAAAGAGCTGAACAAAAAGTATTTGTTGCAATAGCAAGTGTATGTCTACAAATGAAGTATCCAAATTTGAAATATATGTTATCAATCAAAAGCTTCAACATCTTAGCAAACTATATAACCATCCCAGTTACACCAGAGAACAGCATAACATCCGCCATCAATGCTTCTATGCTTGTTATGAAATTAAGCCAATATTCAGTCATATCTGATCAACGGAATTCCTCAATTATGCCTGCAGACACCTTGCTCACAACATCAATGGCTGGATCCTTCTCAAACTACTTGTAAACAAAAGTTCGAAAAAGAATCTATATCAATAAATTTCAGGCCAAAGATGAGAGCAGGGTTAAACACAGCGAAAGGCATATACTCAGGAATAACCAAAACATCAACATTTTTTTCCCAATACAAATGTGAAGTAATACATGTCATTCCTGAATTTCGACAGGCAGTCACCCATAAAGGCAACTGATGGTTACCCAAGTGGTTTAGAATTAAAGGAAACTACAGAAAATTACTTTGAATGTTCATACTGGGGTATAAATATAGACAATAGTGATGAATTAAAGATTAAAATATTTGGCCAATGAGATACGTTCCAGTTTGACATTAATAACTGCCCTCCCGTGCAAAGCTATATTCCTAATGGACCTGCCTATGACGTCTATGTGTTACGACTCATTGCATTTCCTATCATATGCAATGATTTTCACGACCTCGGATTCCACCATATACTTTTATTTGATAAACTGGTAAAACAGGGATAATGACAAATGAACTTAAAAATGACGTTTGTAGATAAAAACGTGTCCTTATTTCAAGAATTTAAGGCAGATATGAAACGTTATATAAATGTGGTTGTGAGTAAATATTATTTGTATGCAGCAATTAAAATATTATTTGTATGCAGCAATTAAAATAGTATATGCATAAAGCAAGATAAAGTTGACAGTTGCATGCATCAAACCGATTCAAGCTATTAGTAAATTTTAGTTAGTTCCTGCTGAAGTCATCACACAGATCATTTTCTCCATACTATATGGTGTATATCTATCGTGGTCTAACTAGATTTTGACATGCCTTGTTTGATGGCTGTGATTGCAATCATGATGGATCCTTGCTTACATGGTAAATGGTGTAGTCTCTTTGACATCATTGAAATTTGTTGTCCACTTCTATTTTTCAACACAGTTATTATTTGATGGATGTTGTCTGTTTCGAGTTGGTGGCAGATGTATGGCTTGATGAATGTTCAGTACTGGTGTGTAATTGGTCATGTTAATGTTTACTGTCATATTTGGTCAGATTCAAATTTGAACTGAACTTGGGTATCGATCTTGGTACATAACGGCTACTGGTTATTTAACCATTGCTCTCAATCTTTCAAATACTTATCAGTAACTACAGACTTTAGTCTTTTTTTTTCCACAACATAGATGCCTGGCCACACAAGATCCAAAATTTCGACACTTGCATGAAATACAAAACCAACATGGTACGCATGCTATTTTTTTTAGTGTGACAGACCTCTCAGTCACTCTGATTTGACAGCAAAAGCAAGCCTACTTCATTTATTTATGAATGAGAACCATAAAAAAAAACTTCCAGTATGATAACAAAGAGTCAGAGAACACAGAACGTAGCACAACATAGCCGAGGAACTATTTATCAAAAAGTTCAGAAAAAAAGCTTTACTCATATCGATTAATTCCATCCCAGCAACGACACGAAAACTAAATACAGCAAAGGACAGATATTTTTGACCACATAGATGTTGCCCATTGCCTCAGATAAAACAAACTGTAGGTACAACACATGTTTTTTGATGCAATATATTATAAACTCTATGCTACCCCCACTTATATATGACTCTACCTAACTTTCAATTATAGTACATATCCAAAGTGGACAAGAAAGATCACACGACCATGGCCTCAGGTAAGTTGAGCTACAAAATGTATGCTAGCTGAACTGAAAATATACGCTTGATTTTCATTTCAATTGAGAGTAAAGCTTAACGTTGCACAATTTTGTTTTTGTTAAGACTTTTTTCTTATCTGTTGTCATCAAATCATCTTGTTAAGACTTTTTTCTTATCTCTTGTCATCAAATCATCAAAATGATAGTTAGACTATTTTTGACATGTATTCTTCACACACTTTGCATGTATGTACAACATAGGTATGTTTAAAACTACCATACACAGTAGTAATGTCGGAAGGTAACATTTTGCAGATAACCTTTTGTCTTGGGTCTTTGGCAAGACAGGTTCAAGTGTGGTCACATTTATATAGTTAATCCATTGGTGCTACAGTGTGTGTGGACTTGTGGTGTCACTCCAAGTCACACTATACGCCAACGCCTATTCATTTGCTTTGAACAGAATCCTTACAGAAGCAATCGTGGACCTTTATCTAGATTCTTTGAACAAAAATTTCACGAATATCATAAATTCCTGAATCAGATATAGACGAATCTCTCAAGCATCCTTTTCATAGCAAACCAAACAGGGCAGTGCATCATACATGATAGCATAGCACAATAGTGCATATGTAAGTGATATCATTTGTTTTAGTTGTTTGGCAAAATGGATTGACTGTTTATGTTTTGGCTATTAGTCCAGAGGCAAGGTGCCATTTTTTCCTGCAGCCTCACTGCCTCTAGACCCAGGCTAAAACCAGATACACCTAAAAAACCTAATGTCTGTTTCAATTTTGAATGGATACCCGAAAGGTACCAGTAAAGAATCAGTTTTTCATAAGCAATAGAAGCCAGTACAACAAAATCGTAGCTGGAATCCCCCCCTCCCCCCTCCCCCCCCCCCCAAAAAAAAACAACAACCCAGAAATAAAATGCTGCATATAGCTTGATATTGATAACTGAAATAAGTCAGTAGGTACTACATTTCATGCCCTAAAGTCTGGTACACTTCTGCTACCTTTATGTGCTTAAACACATCAAATTGCCAAAATGTGATTCAATCTCTACCAAAGTCCAAATGTTTTGCTTCAGTACACAATTTAAATTCCTGTAAACTGACAGTGATACCAGTAATAAAAGCGTGTGTATCAATAAAAGATAGTATATCGGATTTCATGGCAAAATTGCCAAAAATCAAGAAAAGGTTGTGAACTTGAATGTGATATGGTTGGATTTTGTTGAAATTACAAATTATTCTCACTTTTGTTCACTTTTGCGTTCACATTAGGGACACTCACTCAAATGCATCATCTGTCTTGAAATGCATCAGTACTTTGGGCAAGCTGATTTATCATAAAAGTATGAAGTGAAGTGAAACCTATTTATAGCAGACATTTATGAAATATGTAAATGAAATACCAAAAGCTGACCAAAAGATACACTTTACAAGCACATGAATATTGATTTGATTTGACACCACCCTTTCCGTCAACGACATGATTTTGTCCTTTCAGGTCTGGTGCTTCCTTGATTAATATATACTATTGCCATATGATAACTCTGAAGCACCCGTTCAAACTCAAGAGGAGATGTATGTGTGTCATTGAAAGGAACTGTCCTTTATATGTACAGTTGGTAGGAGGTACAAAGTAATGCTGTTTAAATGCACCATCTGTCGACAGTGAACTGAGATCCACACTTCACGATTGCTGTACAGATGTGCTGTCAGATCAAATTTTGAGAATAATTGCGCAGTTTATGCTTTTAATACGAAACAAGGGTTGCTGCCGGACCTTTTGCAGAAATCACTGGTGATATGGGAGCATCATCAGATGCAAGATTTGCCAAATTCTCTCAAATTGTAAGATCGTGTTTTAATGCTCAAATTGCATCTCCCTTACCTTTGCTACCACTCTGATCCACAGCAAACAGAAAATGTGTTTTCCGACTGCAGAACAGGCTGGTCTCGAAACGGTACTCTTTGGTACCAATCACCCTGCCGAAAACAATTAAAATGCACATACAAACTGTACCAAATACCAATTCCTAACAAAAATTGTTCAATGAAGGGAGGTAAGTAAAAATGGATTGATCAGTACAGCCTGGTTGGTTGTTTTTTTTCCCCAGTACAATTGAATTACGGCATTTGGAGTTGTCGCAGACTATACATAAGTAAGTCCACCAGCTCCAAAGGAGCATCGGAAATTAATATGTTTTGTGATAAAGGAAGGGCTAGGTCTCGAACCACCAACTTCCGATACCAATCACCTAGATGGAAAAGGGAAACGCGCATACCAGTGGTAGCAAATCTCCATTTCTACAAAGAATAGTTCAATGGAGCAAGGGAAGTATAAGTGCAATAATGATTAACATAGCCTAGTTCATGTGCAATAGAAAGAATGATACAGGCGTTAGTGTCCTTAAAGTACTTTCCAGCTGCGAAATAAACACAATCAGATTTCGATAGAGCCCATGAGCTCATCCCATATCAGAACTGATACAGTTGCAGCTATTTTCGAGCCCAGTTTAGATACTTCTAATTGACCTTTTCATAGCCGTTCTTTGCTTTTAGTTTTGTGCATATGCGGACTATAACCCCAGGCCTGATGCATGTCTTTCACACAATGGTGGCAGCAGCCAGGATCTTTCCAAAGAAGTGCTTACAGAATACTGTATAGATTCCATCTTTTTGTTTCCAATTTGTGAGGACAACTTGCATTGTGCCATAAACCAGCGCAGTGTGGTACTTGCATGTGTGATGACCACGTATTGGACCATTGCGATATGTCAACGGCATCCTTGAAAACACTAAAGACAGCAGTTTAATATATTTCCTATCTTCCCATGAGCCCGGCAAGCTAATTATGTCACATGACAAAATGTTCACCATATCAATATTACATCTGTGTTGGCAATGCAGAGACTTGATTCCTTGCAAACAAAGTATCTCATCCATCACACCCTGAACACCAGCGACATGTTAAAAATCGTTTTTCATTGGTTTCAGATGAATATGTTGCTAAGTTGTCATTACAATTTGTGTCTTTTTGTCTAGAACCACTTCTTAGTAGTTATTACCCTATTCTTCAGTCCTAACTCTTTCCTTTCCATGAGCTAACCTGTTACTGTCTAACCTATATACAAATGGAAGTACTATTGTCCATATTGCACACGTACTGCTGTTTAATTTTGACATAGGCTGCATTGGCCCAAATAAATTAAAAGGTCTTCAGCAGGTAGCTGAGCAGAACATGTTTCAAAGCCTATACTCATATATATCTCTCTGAGTAGCCGCTCCTTGTCTGAGCTAAATATTCAGCAAAAACAACCCACATAAAAATGATTAAATATGAGCTCGGCAAATGATGACTTAGCTAAATACGTTAAGTATCCATATAAATGCAGAGCTTCATTATGAAGGAAGAATACCTGTCCAACCAAACATAATTACTTAATGTAAATAGCACAGGTTCAGACAAAAACAATTTAACTTACTCCTGAACCAGTATGTATCCTTTCTAGCTGGAAAGTGTATCTTAGTTCAACCATCTGCCAGTGTATAGCTGAAGTAGAAACAAACTGGGGCATTATATTTAGTCTGAGTGATTGTAAAATAAACAGTTGCAGCTAGACCACATGTTTCTGTTTTTTTTTTCGCCACTTACAACACAAAAATTCAAACTTTCTCTCCATTGTATTCAACGTTGACCTTTTCTCAACTTGTAGTGGTGCCTGTGCCTGCTTTGCTTTCTTGACAAGTGGATGTAGATTGTCAGCGAGTGTTAGCAGCTGAAATTTATTTGTGAATCTGTCAATGTCAAAAGGATTGACTATCCCATGTACTACTTGATGCAATTTGCTTGTGCCTGCATTTTCAATGAAGGTCAGAGCCAGTTACATAGCGCCATTTATACTGGCTTTGTTTGTTGTTATGCCAGTTATTCCATCTAATGTCTTGCCACCACAATTGGCACTCTGTTCAAAGCGAGACCTAGTGAAACCTGATTGAATATGCCAGAGCTTTCTCTTACTGCAAAGTGTCTAACAAAAACTTCTCCATGCACTTCAATTGCCACCTCAGCAAATGCCTTCATTTCCTTTAGATAGGATGGTAGGTCATCAGCAAATACATGTGACCTACTGCAGTTACAGATGGTATAATCTAAGCAATTGTATCAAGGGGAAGTTTCCAGCTTTGATCCAGGTCTGACCTAATTGGACCGAGAAGTAGATCTGTAAGATGCAGAAGCTGATCCCAAAGAGAAACTTTTCCCAACTTGCTTAACCCTCAATACAAACTGCATAATATAATGCACCAGCAAAAGCAAGGGAATCTGGTTTCAGGTGGTTGGCAACATTTCTTTTCCTATTCCAATTGTTTGTCTTTATACAGCTGAGCAAGAAATCTCAGCATTCTGCTTTCTTGATAGGTAATTGGCGGTGCTCACAGTCTTAAGCTGACTACCAAAGAAGCTGCCAGAAGGCAACCTTAAGCTTTCAATTAAAAAAAACGACAATTTTAAGATTTCCAGCCCAGAATCTTTATGACATTGTTGGACCTAGAAACGCCAGATTTCCCTGTCAGCTCTTCGAAATCTTCCTTGATTTAAATAACTAAACCAAAGAAGTTCATGACCATGTGAATTCCACCCATTCTGAAAATAAGGTGACGAAATTCAGATGGCAGTTCCCATTGCATTACGTTTAAAATCTTATAGATAGCTTGACCAGCAGTGAAAAAATAACGTTCTATGCCTGAACTCATTACTACACGGAATTTATTCAGTTTTGTGTATACCACTTCTGTTGGGGTACACAATAATGGCATATGACCGATGTTAGTATCTTAAGGATTGCTGATACTCATGACTGCATTGAGTGCCCTCCAACTAGGCATTTCATTTCAACTTGGACCAATTTTCTGGGTTTAAACCTTGCAACTAACCAAACAAAATGTGTATTTAAGCTGTTCCAGAGCCAGGAGTTCTCAACAGATGTCTTTATAAGAATCAATATCCTCAAGGCTTCACAACATTCTACTTTGCCATAGTATTTGTTAATTTTGGTGAGGGAAGGGGGAGCACTTCCGTGAGTTCCCATTCATGAAAGGAACTGCATTTCCCTGGAGCCCTCGTCAGTTTCTGTTTAAGGAGGCAAAGGTGGTCTTGGCTGCCATATGTCCCTACATGTTGTGGTCAGGATATGATATGTAAGTCATCTCTTACCGTTGGTAAGGGTTGTTTTGCCACTCTTAAGTCCTCCAGAAATTCACGCTATGGTGGTAAAACGCTTCTCTGTGAATCAGATGAGATAGAAACATATTGTCCATGTGCACTTCTCAACAGAGATTTGCTTCAAGCCGTAGTGGAAATACTTGACAAATCCAACGTTTTTTGTTGTATTATCATTCAAAACAACATGGATAAAATCTTGCTGAAGACAAACTGGTCTTTTGTGTACATTATCAGTACGAGGAAGTTGCAACAATAAACGAGCTCTTCATTGCTCTGAATAATCCAGCACAGAAACCTGTCGAGTAATTTGGAATAAAGTTTGGTTGCTCTTCCAGACAGCTGACTTCTTAATCGCATCTCAATGTTTGACCTGATTTGTCTTTCAACTGTGATCTGATAATTATAGTTTGAAACAATTTCTCATGAAGCGGTGTGGTGATAAGATATCCTTCTGGTAGCAATTAGATTGTCAGGATGTCATATGTAGGTCTCCTTTACTGTCGTGAGGCTTTTCAAGCGGTGATTGAATTGAAAAAAATGGCTCCCCCACTCTGCAGCAAAGCACACTTTCAGTTGCTGTTGAGAAGGTGGTTGCAGATGTTAACGAGCTGCACCATATTCTGGTCTCTTTTTTTTTTCAAACTGTATATTTTTTTTTCAGCCCATCAACATCTACAATATGTTGCTCACATAATAATGTAGTTATTTTTTTAGGCCAAACTGATAACTCCGGCACCAGTGAGCCCTGAATTAGTAGTGTATCTAGCTTATGCCATAACATTGTAATAGAAATCATCCTGCACTTATGTTGGCATAAAACTGCATTGCTGCTTATCAAAATCTGGTAGCCTTTGATTGTAACCTGTCCAAAACCTTATTGTGGTACCTTGCACTGTTCACAGCCAGATCCACACCATCAACTTGTTATTTAGTATAGTTCAGAAAAAAAAACAAAAGCATAGATGAGATGCTCTTGTACTTTGCATAGAACAATCTATATCATCGCTTACAAGCCTTGATACCCCCTCTGGACTGCTATAACCAATGAGAGAACTGTATTGCTAGCCTTTGTACAATGGCATGATACTAGTCAAAGATCAAGAGCCTTATTGCACTTTTCTTTGCTTGTTTTGCTGCCAGACATAGTGGAGTAAAGGTAAACCTCCCCAGGAGCAGATGTTAACACGTCCAATTATACTCCTTGGTTTCGGGCAGCTCTATAAGCTATTGCAGCAAAATTTACAAGAATAAAAAACAGGCTCGAAAACATAAATAAAGGTGTCTCATCTCCTGGACTAAATAACATTGTTTCCCCGCAACAATGCTACAAACGTGGATATGACAGATGGTACAGTATAAACAGAACTGTACTGTAAGCCATCTTTTTGTAATTTTGTGAGAAATTTGATATCAGTTTCACATGGGGAAAAGAATTAATTTCCTGTGCAGCACATAAAAACACCAATTTGTTCTTATGCTGTTTGAGGGTCAACGGTCTCCATAACTTTCAGATGATAGTGGCAGTTTCCTTTAGAATGCCTTAATCTCTCAGTTCCTGTCAGATAGTTGGAAAAAAAACAAAGATCGTTGTGAAAGAGGTATTTCTTTAACAAATCTTGTGGCAGATGAAGCCACTCCTTGAGTGGCAAAACTGTATTTGCTGTTATAAATTTCAAAGGTTTTGTAAAACCACACCAGTGGTGGCCAGATAAATGCCATATGGACATGTTGATGCCTGTCTGAGAGCAGTGTTTGTAGTCCTACAGGTGACAAATGGAGAGGAGGGAAGCTTTATTTATTCCAATGCACCCAGTAACATGACAATGCCTCCATGACGCCGGCATGTTGGTCTAGCCTTCATGGTATATTTCTGGCTAAAGGTATCAAAGGTTGCTGGTTCAAGACCCAGCTGTTTTGTGGTCACAAACCATATATATGTATATTGGTATTTTGGCATCCAGTAACATGATAATGCCTCCATGAGTCATGTTGATCTGGCCTCCATAATACATTTGTTGGGTAGGTGTCAAAGTGCCAGCTGTTTTTTTTCTTTTATATATATATATATATATATATATATATATATATATATATATATATATATATATATATATATATATATATATATATATATATATATATATATATATATATATATATATATTAGTAACTCAAATTGCATGCAGAAAGGTCAATGCCGCACGTTCCAAAAATCTCAAGAGTTTTTCGAAAGACTGTTTTTATATTAAACATGCATTCTACATCGCAAAAGAATGTTCTGAATGTATGAAGTGTCGAACCATTGTTGGTTCTGCAAACAAAACTTGACATCAGGTACAGGTCTCGTTCTTCAAAGCAAAGCTGTATTTGGCTTCTAACATTACTCAGACTATTTATGAGACTTTTCATTTTCCTAATACATGCTGCAGCATAGTTTTATCTGATCATTTGGCTAGTATTACGTGGTGGCACCAATGTTGTATTGTAATGCTTTGTGACCTGTTGATGAAGCTGTCATTTAACTTCATTGCACAAACCTTCAACAAGCTATATAGTTGGAGTTCAATGGAGAACAGCCTTTGTTGGTCAAAAAATAATCCAAGTTCATCTTATAGAATTTTAGTGTCCTTGGTAATTGTGTCATCAATATAGGGAGGATACACTGGCAAAGCGTTGTTTCGACATATGGAGGAACAAAACTGTCACAAAAGTTCAGTGAGGATATGTGGGGCTAAAGATAAGCCCCATGGCATACACATGGATACGTACATGGTATAATGCCATAAAATACAAATATTGTCTGTCCTCCTTTAGCACTAAACCTATAGAATCTATGTTACCTAAATGAACATATAGATAACCAGGATTGTAAGATGGGGGACTTCCATATATGCTGGCCTGATGACTCCAAAATTGTTATTTCTGCTCAATTGACCCTGAGAGAGGGCACGTTCCTGCCTTTTGTGAGTGATTAATGAGGTGTCTGCATGAAGGTAATGTGGCTTAAATAAAGTATGGGTACAAAGAGAAACATTACCATGAATGATTTAAATAATTCATTCCATATGCCTCGCAATTGCATCTTCTTAAATTCATATTAACATGTGTCACTGTAGGCCTATATACCTCGGAGCTTTCTATTTCTTTTTGCGCAAAGCTTTTGAGGATCGTTCTATCCCTTTCCAAATGATCATCGCTTATGACGTTTATGATCGTAACCAACTCCTTATCTTCCTCTGTGGTGATTGCTTTGAAAACATCCACCATTAAAGGATTAAATTATTTCGTTTTATTTACTCATTTATTTATTTACTTATTTATGTTTCCCTACTTTCTGGGTGTCGTTTATCTCTATTATGTATATATTCAGTTCATCCGGAATATTGAAATCAGTTTGATAAAAACCAGATGAAGTAAAGAATATAAGCTCACAGATGTAGCAGCTAGCCTATGACAAATTTGTAAACTGGAAAATGATTTAAAATAGTAAAGTTGATGTCATCAGTTATAAGTTACAGTGGATAATCTCCATATTTTAACATGTTCGAACAAACAAAATAGAATTGTTTGAAGTTTTTGCGCATAGGTATTGACCAGGGTCTACATAGAAAGATGCGTTTGAGTCCCTCTTAACTTGAAGACTAACAGACAAGGAATTAAGTGGTTTTGTTTTGTTTTTGTTTATTTGTGTGTTGTGTTTCTTCTGAGTTTTCATTTCATTGCATGTTCTGGCCATATAGATACGGACCGATATATTCACAGAACAAGTTATTCTTCTATCCTAGACTTGCATTAGACTTTATACACACAAATTTAAACATTGCTATCCTGTATTAGAAAAAAAAAAAACACAACAACTCTGGGTAAAACTGTGGGCAGAAGAATTAAACGTCACTGTTGGTTGTTTCAGGGGCAGGAAGGCTACAGCTCCATAAAAAAGGCATCACAGACACATCTGTGGAGGTTTGCTGGAACAAGCTAAATGGAGAAGATGTCGACACCTACGAGTTGACAATATCTGATAATGAGGTTGTAATTGGAATTGAAAGTTGCAAGAAAGAGAGAAATATGCACAAATTCTGCAACTTGAGACCAGCCACGTCGTACAGGATAAGGATCATGGGCATTAAAAATGACGAAGTGATTTCACAGTCTAAATTGACTACTACTACAAGTGAGTATTGCAAGGTTATGGCCAAAGTATGTAGATGATTTCCATTTCATTCGAGAGTAAAGTATTAATACTGCATCTTCAGACTTTGGGGGTGGGGGTGTTCTAGCATGTGAATAAAAACGACATTTAGACAATATTCACATGAATTCTTGACATCACATTTATGGAATTTATAATACTATTTTGTTCCTGTAAAAATAGGCTTCTTTTTTAATTAAAAGATTTTGATGTTGATTTAAACCTCCCTTTTTTGCAAATAGAAAGCATGACATAACCCTTTATAAATTCCTCTTGGATAAAAACAGGTAATGGACAGCTGAGATCAGACACCACCATCCAAGCATGTTGATCATGCTGGGGTACATCTATTAGGAAAGAACATACACAAGACAAGGGAGACAGATAGGGTGTAAATGAAGATAAAACAAGACCTTAAAATCACACAGCAAATATGGAATAGGACGAAATAAAATATACAGCAAATATGGAATAGGACGAAATAAAATATACAAAAAAAAAAAAAAAAAACACAAAAAATAGAACAAAAACAAAATAAAAAAAAAGAGAAAAAAAAGAAAATAGTGTAGTGAAGGTCATCTGTTGCGTATACACTATCAATTTCAGTTGGTATCACGGGACGATATTTTTTTGGGTTTTTTTTTTTTTACATCAAATCTTTAACAGCCAGGAAATACGGGTATGAATTTATTACTTTCAAGTAAACAGTGTTCATGGTCGTATAAGACAGTATCAATATTTAAGAGGGCCAGATTAACACTCACAGCACGAAGAGTGTTTCTTTGTGTAATACACAAAGGGTCACAAATCCCAAATGCCAAGCATCTTTTATACCTTGGCCACAAAAAACACAGTCGTGAGTCTTTAATCGCAGTCTTATGAATACGGTCCTTCAGATGACTGTGGCCCACACCCAATCCGGCACTGATCTACGTTTAAAGGTACATAATATTTCACTTGCTGAACAGGATCTCTCGTCAATTTGGACCTTATTTATGACATGATGCTCATGATTTAGAGTGGTAGTAATTTCTGCAGCCTGGTTGCAGAAGAAAAAAAGGGGGTGTCAAACATGTTTGATCTCACTCTTAAATGGGGTTTGTCGAACTGTGTATGCATGTCATAACGGGAAGGTGCAGTAAGTGTACTGATTTTTTTTTTACTTATTATCTCTTCGTTTACTATATATTGCTATACAATTCTTGACCTTGGTATACCACAATTGATTGAAGCGACAGAGGTCTAGTAATGACTTATTGAATTTATGACTGCAACAGCAAAAGCAGCTGGGGAGATGTAATGGTGAGATATTGATATGTTGATTGCACATATGGCAGGACCTGGAAAGATGACGTAATGGAGCTTTTATCGATACTACAGTTAGATATGTTCAGCTCAGGAGATGGCTCTGGCAATAAGGTATTAAACATGGACATTAATTTAGAATATGTACATGAGGGACATTTACACACGTCATGATTTGTTGACGTAAATTGTTGCAGCCTAAAAATAAGTTCAATACTAAAATATGATATAAAGCTACCACGATAATGCAGCTGCCGAAACAAAAAAGGGCTTTAAAGAAGGGGACGCCCCAAATTTATGTTATTTTTTTTCTTTCAAGTGTTTCTGTAGTTGTAGCTTTTGTGTCCACCAACCAAAACGCGCCTTGTTTGCAGAATACCCCCAAAAAATCACCTCTTGAACGCTGGATACCAAAACAAACCTCCACATTAATTTTTTTTTCCAAAAAGCCACGTTAATTTGAACCACCATCCATTATATCTTTCCATCTCATGTTCGAAATATTCATAAATATATTCCATGTCATTTTAAGGTATGAATGGGAATTGGTAGATAAAGAATGTACCTAAAATACTATAAAATACAGGTGGGGGGAGGGGTAAATTTGGGCGGGCTTTGTTAATATCCTGCCCAAACAGCTATTTAACATACGACCATCAGAGTCATTTTAATTTCCCAGTTGAATTTAATCTAAAATGTGATATTTCATTTGCGCTATTTGTGCATAGCTTGCCAAAATAACCCAATACGTGTTTTTTGTTTTTTGTTTTTATTCTCCTTTCGTTTTGTTGCAATCAATAATACTATTTCATACCAAATTGCATCATATCAATATGTGTAGTAAAATAAAAAGAGACATTGAATTATATCTATGATGATGACTGGTGTATCTGAATACTGTCGTATTCATAAAAAAAAAGTATTTTAGTATTTGTGCATAATTTGTACTCCGCTACATCATATATGCTTGCATCCAGAGCGGTTTGAACCATGGCCACCAACCAAGGCTGCATATGATGTGGGACCAATTCCTGTACATATCAAGGGGCATTCAGTACTGGTGGAAATGGAAGAAGTTGTGACTCTGGCGGGTGCTATCGCAAGCTCAAAGGTCAAAGGATTTATCAAACTAGATAATGTACAGTATCAGGATATCACTGCCGAAAGGTTCGACAAATGGAAAAACGAAGTACTTCTCATGCTGAAGCAGCTGATTGGCGAAAAAAATAACAAACTCTTTGAATTTAGCAAGCACTGTGCAAATGAGGAGACATTCTACCTGCATGTAAAACCTGCAAGGATCCCATTGCTAGTTCCGCCTTTATTCAGCAAACTTTTGCAAGTGGCTTACCCTGATTCAAAAGAAGAACTAGTCGAAGAAATGATAAAAATGTCTGAAAAATTCAAATGTTTTGCGTTGAACATGGATGGCAAGCATGTCCAATTATGGCATATGGATGTCAAAGACAGGCTAAAAAATATTCAACAGCTACTGGCGGGTATGTTTATTTTTTAAATTTTTCAAAACGTTCTGAACTAATATTTTATTATTGCTAAAAATATATCGAAACATTTTGGCATTGATATTGTTTTTGCCAACAAGAAGAAACCACAAATTATCCTTGCCACAGCAAGCGTTTTAGCAATGTTTAAGACACTGAGAAATGATAAAAATTAATTGATGCCGTTCTACTGCTAGCAGCAAGCAAAATCTAGTAATGCGGTATTGTGGGGTTGAAAGTGCAGCATGTAGCAACTAAAGACATCTTGCAATGTCATAAAATATCGTTTGGACGATACCGCAGGGAGGAACCACAGAGATATAGCAACGTTCAAATCCATTGATGTCCTTGCTAGGGAGAAGTATTATTGCGTTAATGAAACCAGAAGAAGCTCGAGATCTATAGTAATGAAATGTTGAGCTGAGGCCACCACATCCAGTAGCAGACAAGAGATCCTGAACTGTTGTATTACATTGCATTGTGTTGTTTTGACGGCGCTGCTGCTGATAACACATTAGAAGAATTAATATCAAGGTACTGAATGCTCACTGCAGTTTGATAGACACTTTAAAATCTATTTCCACAGCTTATAGAGCTAATGTTATCTTGTACAGCCACATCAAGGTTAAAAAAGTGGGTATACAATAAGTACCGAAATATAGCGTTGAATATTCTGGCCCTCATAGGACCGAGCAAACGCAAAACAAAGCTAGCAAAATTAGATAAAGGCCCAAAACAGAAAAAAAAATGGGAATAAAAAAACAGTTACACAGAACGTTTTTGTTTGTTAACATAATATTCTAGGAAGTAGTAACACATGTTGTGAGATTTTTGTGTGGAGTTGCCAGCGATAAATATTATATTTGTGCTCATTCACACATTGTCCAATTCCAGTGGTTAATTTTAATTAAATGCTATCCTCTCCTCAACTAACCCTGTGACTGCTTTATCATATATTATTGCCATTTGATGGACCCAGTCTTCAGCACTTGGCATGCAGTCTTCTCATAGGTAATGAGCCTGTTGACCAATGGTTTCTCAAACTAAAATACCTTTCAACCAAAACTGCCATGCTTTTGACATCTTTAGCAATTCTGAGAAAAAATAAACTAATGTATGACATGTTATTTCTGGTAAGCATTCTTTTGTCGGTTACATGACCAGCGATTTTAACTACTTTTACAGTAAAAAAAATACCAGGTTTTCCTGATGCCGAAATGGACAAATACAGGCGAATAGAGATGCCAAATGCCAACTATGCTGTCTTCACCATGAATGGAGCCGATGATATGATACAAGGTACACTTACTCTGTTCTTCACCCATAGTGGCACCCAATCAGTGAAGGGGGATCCCTCTGTAGTATGTATGTATGTATGTATGTATGTATGTATGTATGTATGTATGTATGTATGTATGTAACCTGAAATTTTAAAACAACAAGAAGTACTTTCCTCCTCTGCGGCCCGGGTTCGATTCACGGCCGGGAAAGCATGTGGAAAGAGTTCCTACCACTCTGACTGTGCACGGTGGTTTTCTCCGAGTCCTTCGGTTTCCTTCACCAAGCATGCAGGTAGGAATATACGCCACGATCTGTGCCATAGAGAGTGATTAATATAGGCTTGGCCTGTTTCGCAATCCATGTAAAAGATATGGGTCTATACTTTATACTTCCCTCCAGTTTTGTACAGTATTTCGTATTCAGGCTTGATGAATACGGCAGACTACAATGTGTGGCAACAGTGTACAATGTCGTAACAAATGTGGGCATTCTTTTTTCAAGTAATGAATTCTACAAAGAAGGAAATGACTAAAAAATACACATTACCAACTCTGCCCCAGAATGTGTGACTGCTTACTTGATACCTCTGCAGCAACTCCTGGGGAATGAAAGTGTGACTTAAATTTGTGTTGGAGAAAGTTCTGCATTTTAACTCTTTTGAAACCTCTGCAGTTAATCCCTCTGGAGAGTGAAAGTCTGACTGAAATTTGTGTCGGAAAAGGTTCTACATTTTTACCTCTTTTTGACATAAGATCGCAGAGTTTATAGGATTCATATGTCCATCTATCCATCCATCCATACATTAAGGCATTGATGTTTTGTTGAACGCAACACAGTCAACAGTTTTGAAATAAATTCATATAACGTCCACAAATAGGAACAGCATGAAAATCTTGGCGTCTGTTTATATCAATGATGCCACGTGTAGCATCATACACTACGAGGAACAAAATGTGAAAACGTTGGGAATGCTGTTTTTAGGTTTTCCGTGAAATATTACACAACTCGGTCTACATGTTGATCTGGAAAAAGATTAATGTATCAAAATTTGGTGGCACCACCTGCACATATGGTACAATAGATGCAGATCAAAATGCGCTACAAACACATTAAATTCAATACTTTGAAAAACAGTAACACTAAGCAGCTGTAGACTTGCATAAGTCCCTGGTGCATGTCCCTATTTTCCCATCCCGCGGTCCCACCCACAAGTACAATACATTTTCCCCTCCACAAAGTTAGCTGTATGCCAACTACACGGTGTTATTAAGTAGGCCATACTGTTAATATTTTCTTTAACTGGTCGACACTTCCGCCGTGCCGGTTTCAGCAGCAGCAGCTATTAAGTTCTAGTCAGTTCTATCCCATTATCATTGCGATAAGGCTGAGTGGAAAGTGATCTTTCTTGAATGCATGGCCAGTCACTGGCCGCTCAAGCGAGACAACGCTGACCATCTCCCTCCAGCTGCCGACACCAAGGACTTGTTAAACTTGCACAAGCCCACTCTGGACTAACATCAATTCAGTGGGAGTGACATCACAACACAAGCATAGAAGTGCCACAACTTTGTTTTATTTTTGCAACAATGCAAAATGATCCACGACATGATATAAGTTTTGTTGAGTAAGACCTCTACATTTCTACATGGTTCTTTTGTCAATTTAAACAAAAACTCGTGCCCTTCACCCGAACAAAGGGAATATATCAATCTCACTCATGATTTGATAAAAGCGGTCAAACCTGTGTGATTACAATTGCATGGGTATCGGTTTGCAAATATTTCTTGGTTAGCGTCACGAACGATTGTTCCTCTTTTATAGTTTTCTAATGATCGGTTGTGTTGTATAATTGTCATTGAATTATAGTGGTAGAGCCTGTTGCTGCAGTAAATTCTCGATAAACACACTTTATCGCAGTTGCTGACAAACAGTCAACATAATAAACACAAGCGGCACCAGTATTTTCACCAGAGCCATGTTTACCTGCGGCTGGCATAATTTACTCTCTTTGTGTGAAAAAAATGGACCCTCTCCTCTATTGTACGCAAAGACTGGTACAGTGGTATTATGTTATCATTCTGACCAATTTACAGCGTTAAATTTTGTTTCTTGCTTTAATAAATTGTCAATTTAAATAAATCGTCACTTGTGTTCACACAAATGTCACCCATCTTACAAGCCAGACTTCACAACACGAGGCAGTGAGTACTACCGAACGAAACAGTGGTTCGATAACTCTTTTATTGGACAACGAACAGCATGTGATGGATTCTGGGCCCCCGTAGTTTCCGACTAAAATACCGACACATCTGTTTGAAATAAAAGCACTTTTAATGGCGTTCCCCGTAAAATACTTTTGTTTCAGCCAATGGGAGAGCTTGTTAAAATAGACAAGGTTCTAAGCATTCTAACAACATAAATAACATGGCGCATAGACGAAAACAAGATCGAGATAGACACGATGAAATCACCCTATTTTTGCGCAGTTTTGCAAAGTTATCATCATTCAAATTGTCATAAGCAATGGTCCGATCATCGATTTAAATCATCATAGAAGGAAAATAGTCATTTAAACGTAAAATCGAAATAGCCATCGGCAAGAACTCACGTTTTTCTACAATTAAATGTGCCTGCTTGTCTGCGAGATAAGAAACACAGTGCAGACCACCCAGCGCTAATCATCTGGACTCAATGTTATCTGGTTATAGACATGTCCCACGCCAATTAGCTAAGTTTAAGGGCCTACCTATATTGTAACAGAATAAGGCTACGACGTGTGTTTACTTAAATTTTATTTTGCAATGAATTTGACTTTAAATAAAAGACGGAAGACAGTTCAGTGAGACTTGAGCAAGTCTAAAGCAGCTGCTGATAATACCAAATGTACCACATCTGTGTTTCATATGTAGAAATTTAGTATTGCATAATATGGATGACCTTGACTTTATATCCTTTCACAAGGTCACAGGGTAGTACATTTTGAGAAAAATAAAATGTATGATGATTAAGTCAGAACTTGATGACATCTATCCTTGTACAATTACAAGAACATAATACAAACTAAAGTCCATGATGTGGATTTCTGATGGCACCACTGGTTGTATTATATGGAACTGATGCGGCAGGCATCAAAAACATATCCAATTCATTATTGCATGAAGAAGTTTAGGTGGAAGTATAAAATATATACTCAATATCTATATACATTAGTTCAAGGGTCACATTTTGTAACCCCTTTCTTCGAGTCATCAATCATTTCAGTAACATACACGAAATTCAATATGTTGAGAAGGAATTAGACTTATGATATCAAATGTACCAAACACGTGTATTATATGTGGATGTTTCATATTCCATAACATGGATGACCTTAGCCCACCTGCTCAAGGTCCAGGTGCGAATTCATTTCAGGAACCTCTCTGTGGTGTTTGTCTGAATATATGTCATGAGAGCATTAGATCTGTGGGTCGCTTGTTTGTCTCTAGATACCACTTAAGTAAACCGTGTAAATGTTATCATAAATGGTCATGTATAGGGGCCTTAAATGAAGGAATTATGGCGAAATAGCCGTGTTAGTGCGGAGTAAGTAATGTGCATAGAATTGTAAAACACAGACTTCTGGATATGTTGGTCTATTTGGTGTTTATCAATGCATTGTACGATTATAAGAAACATGTTATTCTAACGTGTTTGTCAACCTCCTCGAGATTCATGTGTCCACTTTATAAAAATATGAAAATGTATGAACCATTATTGATAACTGGTGACACTTGTAACAAGTGAAACTACTACTTCTACAGGTATTTGTAACATGCCTAATGTTTATGGATAATGATATTCACCGTGCTGTTTATAGAACCAAATAATACAATGTTAACAGCAGTTTAATTTTAATGTAAAGTACTTTTGATTTGCTATTACACCTTCAGTTTATATAGCTAAGACTAAAATAATATAGCATATAACATTTTGTTGTGTTACTCACATGAGTACACAGTCACAGAGAACATAGCCAGGAGAATATTTGCACAGCATTTGGGATCTTGCTATAAAATTAACTCATTAAAATCCAGATTACATATAGAAGCGTCTTGTAGCATGGCCAGGCTTTCCAATGGCAAAGATAACATTCCAATAAATTACTACAAATGTATCACTAAAAATCATGTTTGATTGATCTTTTGTTATGAAATTTAGAAAATTGCTTATTTAAATAGGCCTGATATGTGCATTCGCATATTTAACATAATATTAGCAAGTTATTAATTCCATCATTATCTGTGAACTAAGAAAGAAAGTAAACAGCAAATACTTACTTTACAGGTCCATGTAGGCACAAACGTTCTACAAACACTACATTTTTGTCGTGATAAAAAACATTCAAGTGAGCCTGTTACGACTCTGATAACATGTGAAATATACTGCTAGACCAACGCATTTATTTTCAAAAGACGACTCCATTAGAAAGCTTTCATTATATCATAAAAGTCCAACAAATTTACTACTCTCTGATTTCAAATGTGTATGAGTTTGTACCACAGGAAATAAGCATCTTTATTGACTTAATGGCATAAAAGCTGAATTGCAGTGACTACGTTTCTAGTGTGGTGGGGTGTTCTCAGCCAAATAAATAGTATTTAGGAACAAAATGCCTGCTTGGTGTCTGAGTGAAAACTCTTTGCCTAATTATCTTATTTTACCTCCTTTTTGATGGTCGACTCATAAAGGTTATCAAATTTAAGTGAACGCCAGGAAAACCATGAATTCTGGAGCGTGTATGCCAGACTACACTAGTCCAGAAGGCCTCAGTCGAATGAGGGCCTCTGTCTGTGAGGGACTGCTATGTACTCAAGATTGAGTTGGTGTGCTAGATTTTGTTCTTTTTGTTTTCAAAAAAAAGTGTCACTAAGTTGAGAAAGACATCAGTGAAGGTCACTTTATGCTGCTATCGGGATTGGAAGAACATGGGTGACTCTTACGTTCCACTGTATACCCCATGATCCTCAGAAGTGTCTACCTAAATATGGAAAGGGTTCTTCCAATCGATCTTTCGTGCCTCCGGTTATCACATGAGACATACAATCTTTTTCGGTGCTTGTAGCTAATGCGTATATAATATAAACAAGAAATAAGTCAATAGCCATATGATTACATTGCCATTGCAACTTGGTCTCTTATATGTATCTATAATTTAGAATTAACCAAAAAACAATCTTCTGCATTGTCAATTAAGATTGATACATGTAAGGATTTGTCTTAGTCTACAAAACACTTTGTCTGTGCGTATAATACTAGTGGGTCAACTAAGTCAGTTTATGTAGCCTTTTGTGAATAGGGATTATTATTATTATTATTATTATTATTATTATTATTATTATTATTATTATTATTATTATTATTATTATTATTAAAATTATTATTATTATTATACTGGTACTACTACTTCTTCCACTTCTACCATAGTAACGGTATCTTTAAGTTTCTCAATAAACTGGTCTGCTGATCCATTTCCAACCAAGACGTTGTTGCGATATATAGGGTTACATGTTGTTGCGATATATAGGGTTACATGCTGATCCCGTTGTTGTTTGTTTGTTTGTTTGGTTGTTTTTTCATGACCTTTTTAATGAAGCTTTTAATGTGAGATTTTTCACGAGTATGTAATATTTGACATCCACATTTTATTGCAGTCAAAACAGGTTTGCAAATATGGCCAGAACAATACGAGACATTGCTTGGACTTGATGCTAAAACAGCCAAGGACAAGAAAAAGAAAGTGCAGAAGGTTATTGCAACATTGCAACAGCAATATAAGGAGACCAATGGAATTCTTTATATTTCATCCTGCATAAAAGCTGACATCGACAAGAACGGTCAGAAACACCCAGATATTATATGCGATATCTTAGTCATCACTTCGGCAGACATGCCTGTTTTACTCAGCATTAGTTTCGAGGACACAGATTTGAGTAATTATTCAAAGGATGTACTGCCTTATTTGGATCAGAGCCTAAGCTGTACAGGGTCGTGTGATAGTGGATGTGATTTTTATGTGACACATCACACCATTACATACAAGACCTTAAAAAATGGTAACTGGTTTCAAGACCTAACAAATATGGTAAAGAAGGACAAAATATACCCCGAGTCTTACTTAAAGATTGGAGAAGACAAGTGCAAGTCCATGACATGCTCCCTTTACACGAGCCTTGCATCATTCGTCCCCAGCACCTTCCGCATGGGCAAGGAATGCTTTGAATACATTCAAACAATGAATCTTCTGACAGTGGAACAGCTGAATACCTTAATAAAATGTCAAGCTCAGACAGCAAAAGTAATTCTATTAAAAGCATTGGCAGGCACTGGTAAAACTATAATTGCTATAGAATATGTGAAATGGATTCGTGGCTTGGGTTTTGAAATGAATGATATTATGTATGTGACATACAGCAAGATCCTGGCAGAACAGATCAGGTGGGTTCCTGTCGCTACTTATCAAATGTTTTTTACTGATATTTTAACACACACACACACACACACACACACACACACACACATATATATTTATATATATATATATATATATGTGTATGTATGTATGTATGTATGTATGTATGTATGTATGTATGTATGTATGTATGTATAGGCTAAATGTAGGTGTTATTATATATATTACCATCCGGTGAAAATGCAGCCCTGTTGTCATTATGTTTATTGGGTTGGTATGGGAGCACGGGCTTTGGTATTTCAGTGCAAGGTGGTTCAAAATGAGGCTAAATCTGCACATGTTTTTTATTCTTGTATAAGTGATTAGATGTGAGCAGACACAAGTTCCTAAATACAAATTCCTAAATATTACCATCAAAATGGTTACTAGGTATTCAGTTCCTGTACAGCCAATCAGAGAACAGGATTCTGATACACAACCGTATAATAAATCTGTAAATATCAACCTGAAGGTGGATTGTCACAAGGTTGATATTCATGTATTTATAATTAGTGGAGCTTTTGCTTAAGTGGAGTGGAATATCCATTTCCTGGAAACGTGTTCGTATCATTGCCACATTTGTGCACAACTGCTCCTTTGAACCATACAACAAAATACCGTCCATGTACAAGAAGCTGTCAATCTGTAATTCTTTTAAAATTTGTCCATACACCCGTTGGCAGGTCCAAGGACCATTGGCAAGGCCAAAGGGGACTTTGGTGCATCTGTAACACTGTCCACGATATTTAATGCCCATAAACTTCCTCTGGGCTGGATTCAAAGGCAAAATGTAAAAACACATCTTGGATGTCTAATTTCACGAAATATGTATCCTTGGTGATTGTCTTTGATACCTTGGAAAAGGTTGGTAAGTTGAACGAAGGTGGGTCCAGGTAAGGGGTTAATGCCGACAAATCAAAAATAGGGCGGACCAGCCCACCCTGAACGTCTTTGGGTATCACAAACATTTCGAAGGTAGAAATAACGTCCTTGGAAGGTTGCAACACTTGCTGATGCAAAAAATGTGCGACAATACTGTCCATAAGAGGAGAGATAGCTGTAGTACGATAGACGGGTTTGAAACCCGGGTTGACCTTAAATTTCAAGCCTGTGGTCATACGACTGTTGATGGTGCTAGACATAGTGTGTACCGGCTTAATGATAGGAATATCCTGTTGTGGAAAATTAAACAGTGTACCTTGTAAGTCAGGACCCATCAGACGGGTTTTCTTGGTCTTGGCCAATATTTCCACTAGGGTATTATCCATATCCGGCTGATCCGATATTTCCGTTTCTGTATCTTCTCCCTCCGACTCTGTATGATATTCGGAATCTGGCTCATCCTCATTATCTGTATCCCGTTGGACAGACGGTTGGGAGTCTGTAAGCTGGGGAATACACAACACCACTGGGGACGGTGGTCTTGGCGGGGTAGGAGGAGTGTTTTGCATTTGTCCCGGGGGATGGGAAGTTATGCAGACCTTATGATGAATTCCAAAAGGTCGTATATCAGCGGTGGTTCTGTAACAGCGGGAGGTACTGGTTGGTTCATTGGTATTACTTCTTTTACTCCCAAAACCTCAAATTCCGATGGGTGTATAGCAAGGTCTTGAGATGTAATACCTGCAGCTTGCATGGCTTGTTGAACAATATCCAAACTAGTTTGGCTGGGAATGTTTAAAGTATCCGATATCCAGGAAATTGAATCAAGTTGGAGATCAGCATCAGGGAACTTGTCAGATATACCTTTGTTATTCCAGCCTGGCTAGATTGTTATTTAACCTTGATTGGTTAGCACCAGTTACAGTATTTCCAATATAACCATGATCAGGTCAGGCTACTCCAACACAGACAGGAATGTCCTGACAGCATATAAGATCAAATTCCTTAGTGTGCCTTCACAGTCTCTTCTATTGTTCGCGTAAGTTTATCCTTGCTGGCATGTGTCAAGTGGATCCCATCTTACAGCTTTGATACATGATTGTTTATAAACATTTAACCAGAAGTCCACAGCTGGCAGTTGGGACTCTCTGGATAATGTGCTACTGGGGTTAGTATGCTTTGCCCGGATATTTATCATTCCTCTGTTTATTCAGCCTAATCATTAAAGTTTGAAGTACTGATTAATTACTGAATGTGACCATTCTGAAAAATACACCAAAGTAGGTGCAGGCCTCATTGATTTTCAATATATTGCAATACTAGCCAACGTTCTTGCTTGATTCAAACTAGATTACTGGTCAAAATTTTCTGATTTAGAAACTTCTTAGCAGCAAAAAATTAACCACACAACAAAAATGTGCAGAATGACCTTTGAGTTATATACGAAACATCTGTATCACTCTTGGAAGCAGAATTAGAATCTGAAATACTGGTGAATAGTGGTCAGCCAAACCAAGATATCATGTATAGGGGATAACATCAATGTTAACCCAAACTCTTCTGTTAGTAATATTACTATACCTTGTTATCATGATATTATTCAACGCGACTGCGCCAATGTAGTCGGTGGTGGTGTAGCTCTCTAAGTTTCCAAATCTTTACACATATCTCGACGTTCTGACTTGGAGATACCTGATAATGACCTCCTATGGAGCCAAATCAGACTTCATAACAATAACTTTTATTTGGTGTCATCTACAGGCCCCTAAATACTCAGGTGTCTTTTTGGGATAAACTTCAGCAAAGTCTTGATCTAGCAAATTGTACCGGTATTCAAAACATCATCCTAAGAGGTGACTTAAATTCCGATTTCTTACTCAGTCTGGCCTAAAGCTCAATCAATTGGTCAGAACCAATTTTCTTACTATGCACGTACAGGAACCGACTCGTATCACCAATCATTCAGCAACATGCCTGGACCAGATAATTTCTAATATTCCCAACTATCTCTGTGAAATTCGTGTAATTCCTCCAGTATCAAGCTGTGATCATTGTGTTGTGGCGGCTAATTTACTCTTTCGCCGTAAGAAAGATCCAGTATTTAAACGTCGTATATGGGACTACCAAAAAGCGGAATTTGATGTGTCAGAGCTCATCTTAAAGGGGTCGATTGGTCAGAATGTTTTGTTACCGATAATATTGATATATGTTGCAATTAGTGGTCAAATTTATTCATAGACAGTGCAGCAAGCGGTATTCTGAATAAGAACATTGAAGTCAGGCCTTCTGACCTACCTTGGTATAATACCCGCCCCCGATCACTTAAGCGTCAAGTCAAAAGACAATACGAAAAAGCAAAGAGCCGAAATTTTGAACCAGCTGCATGGAAAACCTTTTGCCAATTACAGAATCATTATCAACAACACCTGAATCAGGCTGAAAAAAAAAATATAATGAAACAATTGTGCACGGACTAAAATAATTCTTCTCGATCAACCAAATGTTGGTGTCACACTGTCAAACACTTTTTAAATAGAAATCATTCTTCGACTATTCCCTCTCTTTTACATGATGGCAAACATATATCAGAAAGTCTGTCTAAAGCTGAAATCTTTAACTCTTTCTTTATGCAGCAGTGCTAGGTTGATTCTTCTTCATCTACGTTGCCTGAAATTACAGACCCGCCTTTTCCTAAACTTGATTCCATAAATATAATGAAAGCAGAAGCCCTCGACATAATTTCAAGTCTCGACACCACTAAAGCTTCTGGTCCTGATGGAATAAGTGCTAAACAGAAGCTGCACCGACCATCTCTTCTTCTCTTGATAAATTGTTTAACCTTTCACTTTTCAAAAAGCAGTTCCTTTCAGCATGGAAAATGCAAATGTTACTCCCCTCCACAAAAAAGGCCCTGATGACATATGTGATAATTACAGGCCTGTGTCATTACTTAGTTTTACCGGGAAAATATTTGAAAAGATAGTATTTAAGCATGTGCTCAATTTCTATCGAGATAATACTGTTATATCTGCCCACCAATCCAGTTTCATGCCTGGTGATTCCACCATTGATCAATTACTTCTCCTTTATCACGAATTAAGCTTGGCAGTTGATCATCAAAAAGAGGTCTGGGTTATATTTTTGGATATTAGTAAAGCATTTGATAAAGTTTGGCATGCTGGCCTGTTGCATAAATTAAGGAAAAGTGGTATTGCAGGATCTCTTCATGATTGGTTTTCGGATTATTTGTCGAATCGTTATCAACGGGTAATTGTTCAAGGCCAGTCATCTGATTGGGGCAAAATTTGTGCAGGTGTACCTCAAGGCGCAGTTCTCGGGCTTCTCATGTTTCTCATCTATATTAACGACATAGTGGACCTTGTTGGATCCAACATAAAAATCTTTGCTGATGATACGTGTCTATATCTTACCATTGATAATCCAGTTACTGCAGCAGAAAGTTTGAACTCCGAGCTTTCAGATATTGATCAATGGTCCAATGACTAGCTTCTCACTTTCAATGCTCTGAAAACAGACTCAATGCTTGTCTCTCGGAAAAGTAATCCTCCTACACATCCTCCTATTTATTTCCACGGGCACACTTTGCAGGATGTTGGTAAACATAAACATCTTGGTATCACAATACGTTCAGACCTGAGATGGTCTGATCATATCACTGATCTATATAACAAATCAACCAAATTAATCAATATCATGAAGAGCTTAAAATTTACGTTGGATATAAAAACTCTTGAAACTATTTATACTTTCTTCATAAGGCCTTTTCTCGAATATGGCAGTCCCGTATGGAACGGTTGTGCAGCCTTAGATGCAGAATAAGTTAAAAGTATTCAGTTAAGTGCAGCTCGTATCGTTACTGGTGGTATGCATGGAACCAGTAACGCTAAATTATATGAGGAAACAGGCTGGTCTACTCTGGCTAAACACAGATAAATATCTAACCTGACTCTAATGTATAAATTGGTGCACAAACTTACTCCCGAATATTTATGTTTTATACGTACTACTGCCTCTCCTTCATGTTCTGGTAATTTCAATATTCGTCAACAGTATGATCTTCCTCATTTCCGAGCTTGTACAGACATATTTAATAAAACGTTCTTCCCCTCAACTATCAGACTATGGAATCAGCTGCCTCTTGAAATCCGTAATTCAGCCTCGATTCGATAATTTAAATTGTATGGATGTACCTGTTATCCAGCCCATCGAGTTTCCCGAATAACTCAATTTTGGCAATAGGTTTTTTGTTGTAATGCAAACACGTCTCCGTCTAGGTGCAAGTCAATTAGATTCTCATCTTTTCAAAATTGGTGTGAAGGACACTCCAAAATGCGCATGCGGTTCACCCAATGAGGACACATGTCATTATTGTCTTCTCTGTCCAAAGTATACTGCCCCTAGATCTGTTCTTCACTCTATTATTTTGAAATATGCTCCCTTTACATTACAGACAATATCATATGGTTCCTTCGATTGTACTTTTACTGAAAATTTTGAGATTTTTTCAGCTGTTCAAAATTTTATTGCCGCAACAGGTCGTTTGGGCCCATCTGGTATAGGCTAAAATGCCTGCCCATTTCCACTCTATACAGGTACTTTTTTCCACATATGGATGAATCTCCTTTAAATCTCCATATATACATGAAGCCTAAGAGGAATCATAACTATGTAAGATGAAATATTCAGCCCCACTTTCTGTCTTGACATGTGATACTGTCACCTTCTCTTTGGTCGTGTGTGTCTTGTTTTGTCCTGTGTGCTCGTCCCCTTTCCGCAAGAGGGATCAGTATAGGGCTTCGCCCTTTTTCCCGATTGCTTACTCACTTATTGGATTTATATTGTAAATTGCTGTGAATAAATAATGTTTGAACCAACTTCAATGTGTTATCTGCTAAAACAATTGATTCAGAAGGAAATTACAAATTTGCAGTGGCCTGTGTTATTTTTTATACGCAGGGTACACCTTTTATGAAAGCATTAAAATAACGGTTTTGGAGAATTCGCTGACCCCCTTCCCCAAAAAATGGTAATTTGATGTTTAAAATCATTACTTTAGTTACCTTGTCAGTTCGTTGATGTGTGGTTCCGAGAAAACTACATATACTTGCAAATATACTAGTATCCCTTCAATAAACTTTCAAATGTGTCAATTGATTACATGTAATTTCAGCCATTCACTAAAATTCAGTAAAGTTAAGCATCGCAATTTACTGAACAATTATGTCAAAGACTAAATCAAGTCACTTTCAATTATTGGAATAAACTGCAACCTGCAATAATTGATTAACATTGGAAAGTTCAGGATCATCTATTTACAAATTATTGTCTTGGGGGTAAGCAAGAAATAATCTTGTACTATGTCTAAACAAGTGGTGAAGGGATTTCAGAATTTTTGTTTTTTAATCTCCCCCCCCCCCCCCCCCCCCCCCGTGCATAATAATCAACGTTTGCTGGAGCATGACTGTCGTCACAATTTTTTTGAGATTTTACCAAGGGTCATCCCTGTGAAGCTTGAAGATGGTCTCTGCAATTTTTAAACTGCAAATAGTGTGAATTACTGATGGATGACACATGGTGGATTGAAGCTTACATTGTATCCTGTAAACTCAGCTGACAGAAATATGACAAACAACAATATATAATGAGATACAACATTCATATTTGTGCAAAATTGATATCTGGCAAAAAAAGTAGTTGAATATGAGCAGTTTACTTCTGTACATGCGTAGTATATGTACAATGTCTTCATTACAACTATATAAATGATCTGCATTATGTGTGTGAATATATATGCGCACACTCAATCTGCTAATATTCTATCTTTGTAGGGAAATAAAACTACCACGGTGTCATGCAAAGTCAGGGGAACCCCTGTGTCAAGTTACCACCATAAGCAATATGCTAACATGGCGAGAACTACCTGCTAATTCAAAAGGGGTTAAATATTGGATACTGGATGATATTCAAAATTATGCCTCTGTGGTAAAACATGTTGAACCAAATGCTAGTGAGGACAATAAAATATTACAAGATGTTGTGTGTAAAATGTTGGTTGGTTCAGAAGGTCTAATGCCAAGTAACCCACAAACCACTCAAGAGGATCCAGGCTCCAGTATGAGATATGGCTCATCAATACCAAAGGGCTCTGAAGATGGAATGCCAGGGACCTCAGAGGCCACTTCTCAGGACATTTCGACCTCAGGGGACACTTCTCAGGACAGTTCGTCCACCACCACATCATCATTCTATGGCTCATCAATACCAAAGGGCTCTGAAGATGGAATGCCAGGGACCTCAGAGGCCACTTCTCAGGACATTTCGACCTCAGGGGACACTTCTCAGGACAGTTCGTCCACCACCACATCATCATTCTGGACTGGGAGCCCTGAGTCAGAAAAAGAAACAGATATTTTTATGACATTTGCACCACCGAATCATTGGCTGGCACAGCTATATTTCCTAACCTCTGAAGTAAATGTTGAGAAAATGCTATTGCTTTGTGACCCAACTCAAGCCCTTGGAAAGGGTGCACAAGAAGAACTGAAATTAATCCAGGAAGTCATGGCCATCGACACCCATGCAAAGCTTACACAGATAAGTCGAAATTCTATTGAAGTAAGCAACTTCATAATTAAAGAATTGATTCCAAGGGATGTGTTGAAAGACAATGAGTATGAGTTCGAAGACATCAGAGACATGGTGGCCCACCACTACCAAGGAGAACAGCCAGAAACAAACATTAACTGTTCATATGACTTTGATACCCTGAAAGAGATGATGAATAAGAAACAACATGCTCTGGAGGGTAAGATAAGGGAGGGAGATCTAGGTATAATAATTGACAAAAGCGCTGTTAAAACAGAGACAGAGGTATCTGAAGTGGATGATGGTGATGATTATGAAGATACAGTGATGGAATGGAGGCCATTGGATGATTACATTGGCATCGAAAAGCCATACATAATAGCTGTTCTTGGCCAGGATGCACACTGGAGCAACAAAGTAGCAATAGCATCAAGAGCCAGGGTACAATTACATTGGATAGAACTAAAACAACCAGTTTCTTCAGCCGAACTGATGAAGCTGTTTGGGAACAGGAACAAGTCATACACCGCATGGGTTGCTGCAGGTAAATGACTTTAGACGACAATATAGTATAAAATGCATCAAGCATGTTTACCTATGCAAATATGCTTCATACTCTCTCCAGGACCCAAAATAACACATCCGGCCATCATGAAGAATGTGCAGGTATAAACACAAGCTTCGTGTTAGGTTTATTAGTCCCCCGCCCACTTGGTAGGGGACTATAGGTTTGCACCTCGTCCGTCCGTCCTTCCGTCCGTCCGTCCGAAGCTTCTCCGGGCCATATTTCCTACACCATAACACCCACAGCTACCAAATTTAATGTGTTTGTACTTCCTAGGATAGAGGTGTATGGTGTGCCAAAAATAGGTCACTAGGTCAAATATCTGGGTCACAAAATACATATGTATTAAAAATCTTCTCCGGGCCTTAACTTTTTTGTCATTTTACTTAGAATCATGAAATGTTACACAAATGTGAAGCTTAGTCTAAGAAAGTGTCATAAAGCAAAACTGGGTCACTAGGTTAAATATTTGGGTCACCGAACGATATGTAAATATACAGAAACAAATTTTGTCCGGCACATATCTTCCCTTTGTTAGTGCTACCTCTTCAATTTTTTTATGGTGGGTAGACCTTAGGTAGTAGCTGTGCATAGGCATTGTTTTGTGTGGCTAATTACTTGCATTAATTAATTATTTAACAAAATTCGTTAAGCAAGACAAATTTTGTCCGGGCCATATCTTCTAAACGATTAATGCTAGCCCTTTGAATTTTTATGGTGTGTAGACCTTAGGTAGTAGGTGTGCATACGCATTGTTTTCTGTGGCTAATTACTTCCATTAATTAATTAATTAACGAAGTTCATTAAACAAGCTCAAGATACAATACAAATTTTGTCCGGTCCATATCTTCTAAATTATTGATGCCAGCCCTTTGATTTTTTTTATGGTGGGTAGACCTTAGAGGGGATATGGTAATGGGCACCAGCCGTGTGTCCGTCCGTCCGTCAAATATTTGGGTCACAGTAATACACAAATGTACAGTATTTTCATGTCCTTACTGTAATTCTTAAAAAAATTTGACTTCTTGTTATAAATGTTTACTGATAATGTATTGTGACCTGAAAGTGTGTCACGACGCAAAACTAGGTCACTAGGTCAAATATCTAGGTCACAGTGTAAACTCCGTGTAAAACCTTGTCCATGCCATATTTCTCTTACTATAATACCTACAGCTACCAAATTTATTATTTTAATACTACCTGGGGAGTTGTTGTGTCACATGGCAAAAGTAGGTCAGTAGGTCAAATATCTAGGTCACTGTGAAATCCATTCAAAATCTTGTCCGGGCCATAACTTTTTTGTCCTTTTACGTAGATTAATGAAATTTTACACAAATGTGAAGCTGAATCTAAGAATGTGCCATACTTTTATTTATTTTTTTTTTTCATCTAGGTCACACCCCTATATAGTAGTCCATTCAACCTCGTGGGCGACGAGCGGGGGACTATGTATTGCTCTGCAATACTCATTAACTTGTTCCATACTGATATGCCACTGTCTTGTTCAAATAATTCTGCAGTAAAATTGCAGGAACATATTTGGATCAGAAAAAGAGAATTATTTGATTTACAACTAGTGTTGCAGGCACATGTGACCAAGTTTGTTGCAATTATAACGCATGTCTGAGCTGAGATTCACCAACGTTAGAACAGCCGACTGTTTTCAATGGACAAAAACAACCTGTTTTAGTCCCTATAAATTAAGTGAGTATGAAATTATATTATATGCTGTGTATTTAGGACTTAAGAAAGTCAATTGACTACAGGATTTGGGGGTTCCTGTTGTCATCAGTATAAATGCCACTGACTGGTACTGGCATTGCACTGTAACTACATCCACGACCTGCTAAATTCTTACCCTACCAAACATCCATTCAGACAAAAACAACTGAAAACATGAGACAAACTTATAATTCACAAGATGACAGTTTGCCAAATTTGCAGTAATATAACATACAGATGCATTTATATATTCTAAGTGATATTTTCTTTGCAGCTGATATCAGTTTAAATAAACCTCTGCGATTCCATTGTAGCACGTAAATTCCATATCTCAAAATGTAATTGAATTATACATAGCAAATATACAGGATGTATAAACTATACGATGTTAGTATGTTCTGTTATATTTTTGACCCTGACTTACTTTTGTTAGGTCAGCAGGCCTGTTAAGTTGAAAGGGGTGGTTTTGTGATGGTGGGGTGAAGCTTGGATAATGATGGGTTATTTGCTTCTATAGGCCTATTGTCAAACTTTACCTGTTCGAAGGGAGAAAAGTGGAAGTGGCAGTTTTTAAGTTGGTCTGCCAAGACAAGGTTTCAGGCCACAGAAAATTTAATGTCAAATATTGTCGTCTTATGGCGCCACCTCCTGGTGAGTTGACCCTTGCATGGTTCAGCTTGCACCTGACACCTCCCTGGGTCAGCAGCGCACTTTCGTCTGCTTCATTTAGTTCAGTAGAACAGTTTGCGCCAAGCAGGAATGTTTACAGCGATTAAATTTGTCAAACAAATAGGTAGGCTATTAATTCAGCCAAAATTATACACTAGGATATTATCTTAAGATAAGAAATTCTGCATTTATTAAAAAAAGAAAGAAAAAAAAATGCTAGCAGTTAAAACATTAAAAGAAAGGTATCCCCTGTCTCTATTCTAATTCGGGGTATTAAAATGAAATTTTGTTCGTGGCGAGTTCACTAAAGTTACAAAAGAACAAAAGTCTATCACAACCCATCAAGTGCAATGCGAGGAGGTAATAAATCTTGCTTGTATTACTTGATTAACAGTTAGCAGTTACCTAGGGCCTACCTCTAGAATATTACAGGTCGTAGTCATAAGCTTTCAACTATCCATTACCATTCCTATCATGTAGGCCTGATTATTATGTTTGAATTATTAAATATGCCCTTCTCGCATTTGTATCCAAGTTCATAACATGTAACTTAGGCCCAACCCAAGCCCGAAGTTGTGTGAAAAATTAACCTTCCTTTGCTGGTTCGTTTAATTTTCACTATAGATAGGCCTTTTAATTTATTTGGGAGCAAGCCAATGTTAAACATAGTGATTTCTCAACAGGCCAGGGTCAGACTTGCAAAGGTTTCCATGAAAACACGAAGTTCCGGTAACATGCTATGTAGGTGTAGCACGTCACAATACGATTTATTGTCAATACAAATGATGATATACTTTGCAATTTGGCCATAGATACAGCCTAGTATTTATTAAATAAGACCAACCAAATTTAGTGTTCATACTAGCATTGAGGGCCTAAAGGTTACATGAAAAGCGCTCTAAACACATGTGGTTATGAGCCATAGCCGTGAAAACTATTTGGTACGACTAAAACAAAACAAAATCCCTTTAAAAGACGTAACTTCTGTCCGACAACACTTTAAAGCAGATTTTTCATATGCTCACCCTCACCCGGCATTGCAAGGCAACATCCCAATTTGCCCTGTATTAGGGGGTTAAGGGTAAGTAACGCCAGGTAGGGGTGTCAGCCCGCCCATTATACATAACTTTTGTCCCTGATACTGAGTGAGTATATTTTGTTCAGTGGCACCTTCACGTATAAACATAGACATAATAAACAAATAAAACCCAACGCAGTGCATTATCAACTGTCCATCCCGAGTGTCAGCGTAGCGTAGACTCCTCCACTTTGACAGCATCCCATCAGAAGCTCCAAACGTTAGACAGTTCACCGGGGAGGCCAGGAACACAGGTGGCTCTTACAGCAAACTGTTGGAGGAATTGTGAGCCATCGGGAGAAAGTTGTTTTCTATGATGAGACTGTGGCATAAACAGAATGTTGATTGTTTAGGTTCACTCTGGGATCTGTTAACAGGGACGCCCGCCATCGCTGTATTTGCTGGGCTCTGCTGTGATACAAAGAAACCCCTGGAGAGAGTGGTCGCGGCACCCCTTACACCGCAAGGCCTGAGGGGTGAATATAAAGAGGTGGCCATACCCCCGGTACCGCACCCCAGGTATTATACGGCAGTGGTGAGGCATAAAAGTCAGGTGTGGTTGATAGGAGGCGTAGACGCAGGTAAGTCCCGTGGCCTGTGATTGACATCAAAGATATCTTTGACAATCACACAGAGAAAAACATCAATTCACACACGTTTATGTAAAACACTACTCAGTAGTGTTTAAATATGATGGTCGCCCACTCGACCGAGTCGATTAAATTACTGTGTGTGCGATCGAACTGTTTGATCAAGTCGACCAGGTGGTCGAGTTAAAAAAATCAGAAGTCACTTCTGATTTTATTTATTGTGTGCTTTATGATTGTTATTGACATTCTGTGTTGGGAATAAGAAATATTTACAAGAATATCCTGTACATTGTCTTTGCCTCATATGTTCTTTGTTGGGCTATCTGAGAGCATGAGCGTCATTCATATAACTTTTGAAGTGGCTCATTCAACGCCGTCTCAAATTCCCGGTGTTGTTTATTTACATGTAATGACGCACATTTTATTGTAGAGAAACAGTTCTCGTCGATGGCTATTTCGATTTTGCGTTGAAAATAAATATTTCCCTTCCTTGATTTAAATGATCGGACTTTTATTTTTGACAATTTGCATTATGTAACTTTGCAAAAATAGGGTGATTTCATCGTCGTGGTCTTGACCTTCGTTTCATTTACCCGCCATGTTCTTCACATTGTCAGAATGCTGAAAACCTTGTCTATTTTAAGAATAAGCTCTCTGATTTGCTGAAACAAAAGTATTTTAGGGAAACCCCGTCAAAACTGCCGTCATTTCAAACAGCTACGTCATTATTTTAGTCGGAAACTACCGAAGACGATTCTCCAGAATATTCTAGGTCAGTCAGTTGGCCAGAATCGATCACATGGTGTTCGCCATCCAATCAAATGTGTCGTTTTTCTACACGATGTTTTGTTCGGGAGATAACATACTTCCAGTCTTTGCGTACAATGGAGCCGAGGGTCCAATTTTGTTTTACGGAAAGAGAATAAAATATGTCGGAAACAGGTAAACATGGCTCGGATGAAAATACCGCTGCTGCGTGTGTTGGTAATGTTGACAGTTTTTCGGTGACTGGGATAAAGTGGGTTTATCATCTATTTACAGCAGCAACAAACAAACTTCACCACTATAATTTATTGACAACTTTGAAACACAACCGATCTTTAGAAAAAAATTAAGAGGAAAGATCATTCGTGAAGCAACCCAAGGAAAATGCGCGGACAAGTGCCAATGCAATTGTTTTCACACAGGCTTGACCGTTTTGATCAATTCGTGATTGGGATCGATATATTCACTTTGTTAGCGTGTAAAGCACAAGTTTTTGTTTAAATTGACAAGGAAAACCACATAGAGATGCAGAGAAGGTCATACTCAACAAAAGTCATGTTGATCATTTTGCGTGAACAGCAAAATTAAAAAGTTATGGCACTTTTACGCCAGCAAGTCACATGTTGCGCAACAAAACAAAAAATGTCCAGTGGCTGGCTGTGCGAGATCCCAAAACTGCCCAGTGTGCTTGGGGGTTAAACGTTCAAAAGACCCTCAGAAGGGAGATTCAAACTAGTGAACAGAAGAAAACCTAGCAGCGGGACCATGCAGTCCGAGTCAAAGTCTGGCAGCAGGATACTCCGAGAGCTAACTGAAGTTGAGAACAGGGCATATTAGCTCTGCAACTGCCACTTTTCTTCAAGACTGACCCTCTTTCCCTCACCTACCCATAGGTAAATATTGTATCCACAATGTGGCTGAAATCACCTGAGATGCCACCAGAGAGCACCTAGATTTCATTTTTGTTTTGGGGGGGGGGGGACGGCGCATGCCCTCGGACCCCCTCGACACTCGCAATATCAGCATTCTGGACCATTAAGTACTGAGCTGGTCCACTAAATATTAAAACTTTCTGGCCGAGCTGGACCAGTAAGTTTTCTGTACTGTTTTGTGCACTGCTACTGTGTAGTATATGTTGTGTATTGATGTGTGTATTGTGGTCCAACTACAGGATGTCAATCAAACGTCACAGAAAGTTGTTGACTCACGGCAGTAAACATTTTGTATTTAACATTCGACTGTTGACCTAATGAAAGACTTCATGGTCAACAAAATAGGTAACTTGAGAGTAATTTGTGGAATTGGTGATCAAGTCATCGCTCATGAGATACAACTTTGTTGACGTTAACTTGTGTCACTTTATATCCGCGTTCCCCTTGACAAGTCTCTCTGTTTATAGGTGACAATACACTGGCAGGTTGTGATGTCCTCGATCTGGTCACCTGGCAGTGGAGGTCAGGGCCGTCCTTGAGGGCAGCAAGGTGGTGGCACACAGTGACAGCGGTGGATGGGGTGATGGTCGCAGTGGGCGGCGAGGATGAACACAACAATGAGCTCTCATCCACCGAACTATTGACAGCAAGTAGCGAGTGGACACCTGGACCTGCCCTGCCTGGGAAGAGGTATGGACATGCTGCCTGTCAGTGGAAAGGCCGCGCGTATATCAGCGGAGGGGCGCGTGGTGTCGGTCCAGCTCTTACATCTGTGACATCGTGGGCCCCGGGGGAGGACAGCTGGCGACAGGAGGCGTCCCTGTTAACAAATCGTGTGGAACACATAATGGTCGCAACAGGAGGTGGCCTCCTAGTGTGTGGTGGCTGGGAGTCCAGCATGGAGCAATATGACTCCCAGTCCCGGACCTGGAACAGACTGAGGACTGACCTACCAGAGATGAAGTTTAACTCATCCGCGGTGGTGTATAGCTCTCAGTTATATGTTGTCGGTGGCGGTGATGTTGTTGGTCTCTCTCCCTCTTCCTCTTGCTCCACTGTCCGATTCGACATCGACTGGCGCAGAGACCAGGATCTGCCGTGGACGATGTCAGACACTGAGGCCTGCCTCATTGAGCTCCCCAACAAGTAAGTGTGGACTACAACAACTACAATTTACTTCATTAACACAACTAAAACTTTGTTCCCTTGTTTTGTGTATAGCCCGCTTGTTAACTTTGTGGTTTCTTTAGGAGTGGACGATGCAAACAAGCAACAGACTAGTTGAGAACACTAAGTGTCTCAGTAGAGTGGGAATGATTGCAATATCAAAGCCAAGCAACGTCGTGTTCTTGTCCGAACTGTTGGATTGTTTTCTGTAAAAATAAAAGTAGCATCCTTGGATTGTTTGCCATTGCACAGGGTAAACAAACGATTAGTGATACGTCTATTTATATGCATCCACAATGTAAAAAAACAAAACAGCAAAGTTAAGTTAGTGGCCCATGAAATGACCGTGGACTCAACAAACGAGAAATTAAATGGCGCATGCGCAACTTGGACGAGGAGACGATGCGGGACGGCAGGTTTTAAAGAAAAAAAAAAAAACACGGAGCATTTGCTTTGTTCTTGTTTGTTTGTTTCTGTGAAAATGTATTGTAAATAGTTAAATAAACTCCATAGAATACAAAGAATAAGAATACAGAGTATTCAGGTTTAACTTCTGGGAATTAACTGTTTTTAACACAGAATTTAGTTTGACATTGAGCACCATTTTTTGCCTGACCGTTCAATCAGCCCAGGATTTTTGTTTTGTTTTTTTTTTTTTTGGCGGTAATTTTATTATTTAGTCTTGTCATTGCAATTCATGATTTCATGTAGTTAATTAGTGTATTCAGTTTGTTTTGCATAACTATGGGACATTTTGTAGTGGGTTACATTAACGTTAGCAAGGAACACTTATGGTTTTGTGCCAATGCATGGCCATAGGCCCACCTATTATTATCTTTCAACATTTAAACAAAATTCATGGAGGAGATTGCATGCACACATATATGCATAATTGGAATACAGTGTTCAAATGTTTAATGACCCTGCCCATGTTGAGAAAACAGCCAGATATAATCCTATAGTACATTAAGGACAGGTAAGACACCCAAAATAAATCCCACTTTAGTCAATCCTAGCTAAAACTTTATTTGTGTTAGGATAACATATCATATATGTGTGTAACCTTCATACTCCAAAGAATTTATATGGCCCGTATTTGGGTGTCTGTGATGTTAATTGTTGAATAAACAATTGAAAGTTGACCGCAAAGCATCCACTCCATAAATGTCGATATAAGTCACTAATTATTTGTGATAAAATCATAATTATACTTGCATCTTAATCCTGACATATTGGCAACAAAATACGATCCTACGATTTTTTAAGTTTGGTTTCGTTTTTCTGTTATCCATCCTCAAATTTTGACATTTCAATTTTCCCTTTGATTTTCAGGATGCTCATTTTCTTCATTTCATAGGAAAAGAACGAAGCAAAATTTAGAAAATCGCTGAATAGTTTTTGCAGTTCTCACATTACAAAATCAAAAGCCGTTAACCGGATTAAATTTTGCCCAGCCGTTTTCTTGGAATAACCATTCTTAGGTGGGGTTCTCGTCCTATTATCCTTTCTGAGAAAACAAGCTTCAAAGGCCTTTGATGTTGATCATTTGCCTCTGAAACAATACCATTTGGTCAAGTTGTGCTGATATTTGTACTAAACGTAAATAAACATCATCCCTTAACATTTGGGAAGGTTGTCAATCAATTTTTGGCCAATCACATGAATAAAAGAGCCTTTGAAGTACAGAAAGCATTATCCAGCGATCTGTCAAACGGCGACTACGACAGTCTGGTTTCAAAGCGTGACGTCACGGAGGCGGCCCTTCGGGCTACGTGACCTCAAGCCTGGCAACGAAAGTTGTGTTGCCTTGCTTCGGTGGGCGTCCTACGGCCGCTCGTGGTCTGTGCACGGATGCGGTACCTCTTCATCCCGTTTTCAGGGATAGTATTTTATTGTATTTACTCATATTTGTATACTTTATGTAGTTAGCTTGTTAGACTTGTCTGTACACTTTACTTAGTTAGCTTGTCATTATTTTGTAGGTATTTTGTCAATGAGTGTCATTTCTCTTTCCAACCTGAATTTTGTAACGTTATTTTGTGTGTTTTCTCTGCTGTTCACGTTTATGCTTATTTAGATGTGTTTATTTGTACTTTAATTTCCTCATCCCTGGGTTTCGATAAAATATTATCATGTACGTGGGTATTGTTGATTAGGATGTCCGTTTTTTCCCGTCTGTCTTTGGTGTGCAGGACCACTGTGGTAATCCATCGCGGCAGGGCCTTTGAAGGGACATCGTTACACGATTGCCGCTTCTCTTGAACATTTAAAGTCTCCCTTCGTTAGAACACAAAACAAGCAAGATAACTATAAAGTAAACCACTAACACTATGATATGTTAGCATGTTTGCATCTTTTCCCTGCCCACAAACATACTTTCGGCATGTTGCCTTGTTTTGCTTTGCCGCCCTGATACCAATCTCATTTTGCCATGGGCCGTTGCTACCTGCAGCAACGTGACAGGCTGTTAAGTATGATTGACGGGTGGCATTGTTCCGTTTGGCGGCCGAAAACCAAAATAATGACACATGGACGTTCGGATGTCCACATAATTGTGTGGTTTTGGGCGTTTTTCTCATATTTCTACTGTAGTTAAAAGCTTGAAATTTTGACAACTAATGGAAATGACATTCATCTCGAAAAAACCGTTGAAATCTTAAAATCGGCCATGCAAAGGTTTTTTGGTGTCTTACCAGTCCTTAAACATTGGTACATATACTTAGTGGGTTTTTTTGTTCGGTTAATGCACAAAATAGGGATGGAATACTTTTCAGGCTAGTACCCAGCATTGAAACATTTTGACAATTTACTTGCCTTCAAGTAATTTATGCCATCTCAGTCTTGTGCTGAAGGTTTAGACTGCTTAATAGCACCAAGGCGGCCTGTGAAACAGTGGATCTACCATCAGGCTGACAAAGCATAGAGAAGTCCAGGGTTGAAACCCCTGAGACAAATGAGCATACTGTTTTTTTTTTTCTTTTTTTTTTTTTTTTTTTTTTTTTGGTGGGGGGGGGGGGGGTACAGATATTTCCACAAAATTGGGAGAAACTGATATAAAGAAGAAACACTCTTTAGATTCACTTCAGACTTGGCAGGGACAATCTTGGGTGGGTCTCTACCAAATTCGTTCAAAGGTTCACCCTGGTGATTTTTGGATTGTGTACTTTTGACTTCCCAAAACTGTCACCCAAAGTTTGTAAGGGTAGTTTTAGCTTGAGGATTAAGGAGTATGTTTACTAGGTGGTAATGTGTTGGATCCATGAATTGTTTTATTTGAAATTGAAGTTTTTCAATTCAGGTACTTTAAGTCAGTGCATTTATTCGTGTTGATTATGTAAGCCTATTGGGATTGCCGTGGAAATTCACATTTAAACTACGCCAGAACTATGTACCAGACTCACTTCGAAATTGGTGAAGCTATACCTTAGGTTGGTCTTCTACCATTTTTGTTCTGATGGTCATGCTCCAATGATTGAGTATTTTGTGTCGGGGTGAATTGATAGTCCACTGTTTTGTTCTTTTTCTTTCAGCCCCCCCCCCCCCCAAAAAAAAAATACGTGTGTGGTTAGAGTAACATGCAAGAAAATATTGTAGGGGGTTCAGAAACACCTTTTTTTTTCACTGTGGCAATGTTGCATATGAAGCGCATAGGCTGTTACATGGTTGTTGTACCTGAATGTTTAAAATACAGGAATAGAAATTGATTTTTTTCTTGCTTATGTCATTGGTGATGGTTATAAATGCTTTTTGCATGCTTTAGACTTGATAATACTGTTTTAATAGTACATTTTAACTGCACTTTCTACATGTGAGTCACTGTCTAGAGTGCAACTTCACCACGGGCAGTTTCTATCAAAGTGCAAAACTAGAAAGTCAAAATACCAGAGTCATCAGTTGCAGTATTCATAAAGCAAACTTCAAAATTGAACAGGAACTGGGGTAACTTTCCAATCAGATTCATTGTTACCCTAGTTACAGTAAATTTTGGGGACTGTACTTAACTTTTATGAATATGGCCGCTCTATTGTGACTCTTGGTTAAGACTTTTGGCAGGCAGTGTTGGGGATAGCACGTTTTAAATCTGGTTTAGAACACACTTGTGTGTTATACACTTATGCACCCTTGGCTCCTTAGCCACCCTCTGTAGTGTGCTTAACTGTCATAATAACACAACTTTCAAGGTGAGTAGCTTTTTGTACGCATTGTCATATGGAGCATTAGCCAGGTAACTCCAGCATGCGGAGACCTGGGGGTTCCGGTTAGAGTGTCATTGACATTAAACTTAAATTTTGAAATATGCTGTTAATCAGGAATCATGTTGAGCTTTTCCAGTTTGGCAACCATATCAAATTTTCTAGTATCCAAGACACCCAAAAAGGACTTTAAATTCACTTTTACTGGGCTCTAATTCACATTTAGAATGAACATTACTTGTTCGCTTTTTTTTTTTTTTTTTTTTTTATTTTTATTTTTTTTTTTTGTTCTGTTTTTTTTTTTTTTTTTTTTTTTCCGGAAGGTTTGTGACTGGCATAACTCGAAATTACATAGACAGTGATATCATTACTTTCATCTTGATGGATACTTTCTATGACTTCCTTCTCAGGTTTTGGCAGGTTAACGGATTTAATAATGCTTACCTACCCACCATGTACATGTTTCTTGCGGAAACAATATAGGTTTGCCCCAGCGAAAAGTACTACCATTTCCATCCCACAATAGTAATCCAGAAAGTGCCCCAGAGGTGTAGTGGCAAAATTGTAAACTACATATATTCTTCTCTGGATGCCAGACAACGACCAGTTTCTCGATAAAATCATTCAGGGTCAATCAATTTTTATTATGGAAGGCAGGCTTTATCTTATTTTTTTATTTTTTTTTTTATTTGATGTGTCATAAAATTAATTAGGGTTGGTCGGGTAACCAGAAAAACACGTATATTTTGTAAGGGTTTATATTTGGTTGTTCTAATCTCATTTCTTAGCAAGGTGGACCCACTTTACATTGTGCTTTTCAACATAGGTCTGCTGAGTACAGACCCGTGAGAGCACTTTTGTTTTGAAATCATTTTTTATTTGACCATTTTTATTGTTTTGTAAAATATGAGATCTCCAAAACCACTTGATCAGTCAGCAGAGCTTATTGGAAATTTCCCTCATTTTTATTTTCTTGAATGATGCCTGGTTGTGCTGTCTCCCACAAAACAGTTTTGTTTATTTATTTCTCTCTTATTTGTTGCAGGTAGTACGTCTGGCTGTTTCCAATTTCGCCTGGAGGTGCACAAAATAACTTCAGTCATGAGTGACCGTAGAACACTGCGTTTGTTAACCAGGAGTAGACAAGACAGAAAGCCCAGACCAGAGAACCACTTTGTTCCCCCCAGTGAATTGCGTATGTGGGCCAAGTCATCCTTGCTCGTAAACACTTCCCTCTTATGCTGTAACCATAAAGATAAAGACATTATTTCGGTGTGAAACCACAAGATACACAAACAGTGCCTGACCTGCTATAACCTGACCACAGGGCAGAGTGGATAAGCTGGTGGAAGGAGAACATTCATTTCACTTTAAATACATATTCTCTTAGACACGTTCCTATTTCAAATGCATGTAAATTGCGTGTGTGTGTGGTGGTGGTGGGGGAGGAGCATGGTTGTGCTCTTATGTTTAGTTTCAGCAGCCTGTCAATTACGCATGGACAGATTTGGAGTTAAAAATATGTGCTCACTCAAATTAGGAAATATAACCATGTTTAACAAAGATTCCGCCATGACCTAATGATAAGTTCATTTTATTTTATTTTATTGGCCATTTACACATTTCTTTATTTAAATTAGAGAAAATCTACCTTTGACTGATGCTTGAGGCAATCAATGATTGCAGTCTAATTCTACCAAGCTAACAGTTGGGTCTTGGGTTTCTAATTGAATAAACTGTGTTGTGGCAAAATGCTAGAAAGTAACTCCTACATGTTTGTACCACTGGAAGTTTTTTTATTTGGATAACAGAATTTGCCACACTTCAACATCCAAAGACCTGAGTATGATAATAGTACAAAAAAAAGGCGTTTTGATAATAATAATGATAATGATGATGATGATGATGATGGTGATGATGATGATGATTATGACGATGAGGACGATGATGATGATGATGATGATGATGATGAGCACTGGAATTTCAAATACAGTATATTGCAGTATGTTTATATATCTATATATTCAAGATTCAACAACTAATCATGATGTAACTTTGCTCTCCATAACATTACCTTAACACACTGTATCTGAAATGATTGTGAAAAAAAAAATGAAAACCCTAGGTATGCTTACTTTTATAATGTGCTGGCCTTCCTCAGACTTTCACAGTTGCTGATGACAGATGGGTTGTGATAACAAAACGTGAATAAATAACACCAGTAAACTTGCGGTAAACTGTTTGAATTTGCAGTGAATGTGTATATAAGTCTGTTTTAAATTTGGCTGTTGGTAAACATGGTAAATATATGTCTATTGTAGTATTCATATTAAACAACATTTTTTAATGTCGGCCAATGATCATGATATTTGTCATGGTTGATACAGGCGTCCAAGGTACTGAAGAAATAGTGTCTGTCTGTTGTAGGGATGGGAGTTGCTTTTGGTTTGCATGTTGTAGTGTTGGGTCATAAAGATACTCAGGTTGTCAGCTGCAGCGTATAATCGTGGGGTGGGCTGAGGAAAGGAGTGTCCAGTGTATCACGGCACCTTTGCACCCTAGTGTATTTCTGCATGCCAACACTTCACACTTGCAGTGAAAGTTTAGAACAGTTTTATGGCTTATACCAACAAGGTGACTGGTAAAGTTATAGGTCTTCCAACATTCATCCAGTCACTGACATGTATGTATCATTTTAAGCTCAGCTGACTTGTCAGTCAGCTGATCATGAGTTGACCATAGGATGGTCAGCCAGTGGTCCACAAGTCACATTTTCAACTTCTCCAAAACTATTCACCAGATCCACTTCAAAGTTGTTAGCAATATACCTTGGGAGGGTCACTATCAAGTTCCTCTGAATGATCATGCTCCGGTGTGTTTTTTTTTTTTTTTTTAAACATTGTTTTTTCTCACCCTTTTGGGGCAAAATCCTAAAGCAATCTTCTCAGAAATCGTGTAGCCAATTCCTTGGAAGTTGCATATGGACACTTCTGCAGACACTTGAACCTTATTTCCTCAACAGACAGCAGACTTCTGCAGATACCTGGACCTTATTTCCTTCAACAGGTAGCACTGTGATTATTTTTTAATGAAGTTTGTTGTGTTGACTTCAACAACACCATCTTTCTGGTCATTATACTGAGACTTGGTGGAAACACTCCTTGTGGAAAAGTCAAACAAGGTTGTTCATGAGGTGGCATTACGAAGGGTTCGGTGTTCATCTTAAGAAGCACACAGTGCGTTTTGAGCACAATTTCATGCACTGAAGCTAAATAAATTTAGATCCTAAGCGCACACTCCTCTTGGCAAAGTTCATCTGT
>OZ026623.1:11501701-11514201 GCA_964020975.1 Hermodice carunculata | reverse complement strand
ATTATGAGGCTGATGTTACGAAATATGCAACAAATTTATACGGTGTGGAAGTTGAACATATGTACATGTAGCAACGGTGATCTTGACATACTTTCTCAAGGTAACAGAGGGAATATATTTCATGAAACGGTTTTCTTTTGATGGTCATTTCATCTAAATTTGTGCACACACTTCCATAACAGATATATTACAGAGACAATTGAAGTCTACAAGGTACAGTGTTGTGGTAGCACCACGGGTGGTATCTATTGGAACTAACATCATAGTTATAAAAACATTTAATTCCATATTTCGGTAATAATTTTAGATAGAAGAACAACATTTGCACCAAATTTGTGTTAGGCTAATGGGCAAATTGTATGAAGTTTTGGATGACCTTGACCCATTTTCAAGGTCATTAAAGACTCGGCAAGTGATACTTAAGTCAGTATTTTGAGAAAAAAATGAGGCTAATGATACCAAATATAACACAGATGTGTATCATTCATGGAAGGTTGATACTGGATAATTTGGATGACCTTGACGTTCCTTTTCGAAGTCACGGAAAAAATGTACTTAAAAAAAAAAAAGAATTTTTGAGGTGGTCATTGCATTTGAATTTCTGTATATGTACTTATGTACCACTGTAGCAGCCTATGATAGGCAATATTTTTATTCAATACAAAGTGGTGGTGGTGCCACTGATAGCATTAATTGCAGGGATGGAAGTCTCCATTTTTTTGAGGAATTCAGTTTCATTTCCTCAAAAGTCGAAGTCATTTTACACAGAAAGCCTGAATCTGGTGATAAAAATGAAGCAGTGGGTATGATGTAAGGTTTCATTTTTTTCAGCACAGTCACTTTCATCTCTGTCATTGAAATAACATCAGAGGCATCGAAAAGACATTAAATTCATTTTTGTGATATTAAATTCAGCTGGAAATAAAAGATATACACTAATTTTGTGAAGGCTAATTGTCAAATCATGTACAAATCACAAGCAACATTAATTTGTTTTTCAAGGTCATGAAGGACTGTAGAAAAGGACATTAAATTCGACATGTTTAGAACGAGTAAAGCAAACAACACTAAATATGTAGCATATGTTTAACATAATATATGGAAGTTTGATATTGCGTAATCTACATGACACTCAAATCATGTCCAATGCAAAAATCAATGAATTTGACTTATTTTTGTTCGGACACCAGTCTTGTACAATTGAATGTGATTTTGTAATGACGGGGTGTGGCGTGGACATCAGTGGCAAAGAGAATTCAGCCTCTATATCACAATTGTACTCGTATATAAAACTCTTCAGAGAATTGATAGGTAGATCATTTTCAGTGTGAATATTTAATGTAATATCAGTGACCCGGACCTACATTTCCTAGGTCATTGGGCCTGTAAAGGGCCTTGAACACCAATGGCAAATGGAATTTTTTGATGATCATCATTATAGTATGTGTAAGCAGAGGACTGGGCTTACTGGCCTCTTGTTTCACTGTCTACTGGATCAGGCAAGACCCTCGTTCATTTGTGGTGCCCAGTTGGCTAGTGTATGGCTGGCCTAAATATTATTGGCAATATCGGGAAGCCGCTGCAGAATTATCACAAGCTTTTGAATTGAGACGTTTTGTTTGTTCCTCCATTGTGTCCACAAGTCGGGTAACAATTATCACCAAATCGTAAGTGCTGGCACAGTCTATGGGTGACTTTGACCTCATTGAAAAGGTCACAGGGCACTTCCTTAGTTTCACTGTGTTACCTGATATTCAAAACTATTTGAGCCAGGGGTTTTGATGTTGGTAGTCCTCTTTGTGGACTAGATTTGGACAGTATAAAAATTATTTCAAAGGCTACAGCATCATTTTCACGACTTCTACTTTTCACTTGGTAATGTGAACTCTATTTTAGCTAAGACATGCACAACTGAGTCAGTTACTCTTATATTTGTGCATGGCAATCTTCCATAAAAGCGACTTTGACCAAATTCTAAAAATCACAGGACCATGTCATTTTCTACATGCAGGGTCAGCTTAGCAAAGGACTGTTACAGTCCTCTTGTTCTTCTATTTGGATACACATCAGCCATCACTTATCTTCAGTGGTTGGTGATGGGTTTACATGTAAAACAAAGTTCTGTAGCTGGCATTAAACTATAGTGACTGCTATTGAGCTATTTAGAGTGAGTGCTATTGGGCATTTAAAATAGCTTCAATACTCCTACATACATATTTTGTGAAGACTGAAAAAGTAAACAGTCCCGGCATTGGATTAACATAAGATGATATGAACAATGGCTTCTGTACATAGCAGATGGGATGCACAATAAGTTTTGTAACAGTCAAGTTTCTTGTCCAATGCAGAGTAGAAACAGATTTCCTTTAAAAGGAATTCAGCATGACTGGTACAACAGCTTATTGGAACAATGGCAGGGCTTTGTGGTAAAGGAATCAAACATGTGGAAAAAACATTTTGCTTCATGCTTTCAGCTGTCAGTTGTCATTTTGTAGAGGGCAGCCAAGGGTATGTGCCTAAGATGTTGTTGTCTATATTTTCTTGGTGTAAACTGTGAATATATGTTTGCTGTATTGTGATCTGTAATTAGAAAGTGGTCTGTACAACATTTTCCCTGAATAAGCTGTGATAATCTGTTTTAGTATATAGTGATCTGGAATTACAAAGTGGTCTTAACAACATTTTCCCTGAACAAACTGTGATAATCTGTTTTAGTATATTGTGATCTGTAATTACAAAGTGGTCTGAACAACATTTTCCCTGAACAAACTGTGATAATCTGTTTTAGTATATTGTGGTCTGTAATTAGAAAGTGGTCTGTGCAACATTTTCCCTGAACAAACTGTGATAATCTGTTTTAGTATATTGTGATCTGTAATTACAAAGTGGTCTTAACAACATTTTCCCTGAACAAACTGTGATAATCTGTTTTAGTATATTGTGATCTGTAATTAAAAAGTGGTCTGAACAACATTTTCCCTGAACAAACTGTGATAATCTGTTTTAGTATATTGTGATTTGGAATTACAAAGTGGTCTGAACAACATTTTCCCTGAACAAACTGTGATAATCTGTTTTAGTATATTGTGATCTGTAATTACAAAGTGGTCTGAACAACATTTTCCCTGAACAAACTGTAAATATGTTTTAGTAGATTGTGATCTGTAATTACAAAATGGTGTACATTTTCGTAGAACAAACTGTAAATATCTTTTTCAGTTTATTGTGATCTGTAATTAAAAATTTGTTTCATTTTCCTGGAACAAACTGTGAATATTTGTTTTAGTATATTCATATTGTGATCTGTAATTACAAAGTGGTCTGTACAACATTTTCTCTGATCAAACTGTGAAAATCTGTTTTAGTACATTGTGATCTGTAACTGCAATGTGATTCATGCAACATGAAAGACAGAAATTATGTGAAATATACCCATTAGAAAGTGTATTTCACTGAGAAAAGTAATTCCTAAAATCAACTTAACATATCCTGATGCTCTATCTGTGTTGTGTTGCATGAGATAATAGCATGGTACCCTGCCCAAGTGTTTTTGTGCGTCAAGGGGGGTAGGGAGTTTAAGGCGTTTCCTTTTCTGAACAGTTAATGTGTCAAGTTCAGGCAGCCATGTGTGCACTGGTGGCAGGAACTTGGACATGTTGGATGACGTTTGGTCAGTTCTTTTAATGGTTCAAAATAATCTTCATTTTTGAATTAGTACTTATGGTACTAAATTTCATGACCCCCTCCCTCCCTCTAAATTAGTACTTTATAAATGATGATGTTCCCAAACAGTCATACCAAAATTGCACAAAAAAGGCCATAAATTTACAATCGTTTTCCATATTTTGTGATAGTGTACACCCATTTAACTTCTCCCCCTACCATACTGTATTAAGGTACTAATTAAAAAATGATGAAAATGTTGAACCCATCCCTTAAAATATCTCATTTTTGTATTTTTAAGGGTCTACCCCATGGCCGGGTTGCCTATCTGGATGTGCACATTCTCATTAAGGCTATATCTAAAGAATGCATCCATGTATTTAGCTCAAATTTGGCAATATGGTTATCTTACCTGGCAAGATGAACTGATTAGATTTCTATATCACCATGACCTAATTTGAGCAAATGGCAGTCTAATTTCATGTTCATAAGGGTGGACCCTTCAGTCAACACTTTGCGTTGAAGCTATGTCTAGTTTGTCATATTACGTGCAGTATATGTATCCTTCAGTAGGAATAGAACCAGCCAGACCCCCTCATTCAAAATCATGCAGTTTGGCCGTGTGTGTGGAGGCCCATCCTCCTGGATTCAAATGTAGCTGTACAGAAACATGTTCTATATTGGTTTATACAATGGCAAACCATTTCACACTTTCAATATCATTTTCTTCACTATTAAAGCACAAAATATGAATAAAGCAATGCCATCAAAAATGACTGTTCCAGCTTTATGCCAGCTTAGTTTGCTGATGATACTACAACATAAGTCGCTTCATGTATTTCTGTTTTTGATTGCTCAGATACTCTGTGGTATTTATACTTTTGATAAATAAAGATCCTTTATGTAGTCTGATTGGCTACATCAAATTTATTTTGCACCGAGTTTATAATCAGAATGGAATTAAAGGTTGTGATGCTGAAGACAGTATTATTCACACCAAATATCTGGTGATGGACAGACATGGTGGATAAGATTAAAGTTGCCTTGATACATACTTATCAGGTTGTGTTTTTGTTTGGCACTATATGAATCTGCTCAAATAATTATATATACCAGATCTTCTGTCCAGTCACTGGAAGACGCTGGGTAAAAGCTGTATTGTACTTACCAGACTTTATGGCCATCCAGCGTAAGCATGGCCCTCCCTTGTGTTTCCTTTAATCTTGGTGCAGTTATCCAAGAGTATTTACTGCAGGTGTTTGTACATAAATATATATATATATATATATATATATATATATATATATATATATATATATATATATATATATATATATATATATATATATATATATATATAATGTTATAGAATGCTAATTTATATCAAAAGGGGACGTTTATGAATGGGCTTTTAGGGGATATATTTCTTATGGTAGGTATCGCAGTACATATAATACAATGTGTATTGCTTCTCGGTTTTGTTTCATGTGAAAAACCAGTTTCTTTACTATGAAATACCATGCCCATGTAATTAAATAAGTTTTGTCTTGTTTGCATTTAAATTCGAATAAATGTATATCTGAGCATTGATCTCTTGTTGTGAGTTTTCAATTCCTTTTCTGTAAAATCTGCATTATCGAACATCCACAGGATCCAATTAAAGGTTTTTTTTAGCTTTGCTGGCCAAAAAGGTCGCAGGGCTTTAGCAACCGCTCATGTCAGTCCCGCTGTCCATAATCTTTTGCTCGTTAGCGCGGTACCACCACAGTTTAGCCCAATACAACTTTCAGGACTTCTGATCTAGGGTGGATTAAAATGTAGGCCCTTTACAAGATTGGTGGCGCCATCTATATTATTATGTAATGTAGGGGTCAAAAGTGAAAACCTTGTGAACAACCTAGCATTTTTAATTTTTGGTAGATCTTCACCAAATTTGGTGGGATTGTGAGGGAGGTCAAAGTCTAAGCTGGTTATGGTATTAGTGAGGCCACTTGTTATTTCATGGAAATTAAAGCCAAGATGTAAAATTACATATTTGGAACAGGAATTGAATTAGACTTGCCAAATTCATAGGATATATAGACCATGGCCAAAGGTAGAATGTTATGCAAGATCAATGACCTTGACGTATCTTTGTGTGGTAACCATGCCTGTAAAATTGAAAAAGTAATTTTGTAATGGCAATGTATACATTGTACATCAGTGGCAAAGAGGATTGAGACTCCAGATCAAAATCGCACTTGATTACATAATACATAAAACCATACTTAATGACCTACTTTTGGGGTGAATGAAACTCAGTAATTTTGGAGTTTGGCACTCGTCCATGTTCATTGTTTTTTTTTTTTTTTTGTCAACAGCTCGAGAAGTTATTACCTGCTTTGAACAAACAGACTATTAATGGAAAGCTGAATGTGGGTACATATTTTGAACAAAACCTTTTTTTTAATCCGAGTTGAAGGTCTAGGTCAAGTGGCCAGATTAAATATAGGGACTATCTCTTGAATGTTTTGCACCCTACAATTTTTGAGATAGGCCCATATAACGTTAAGTAGTTATAAATTGTATACAAACCTTTGTGGACATGAATGGTGGTGGCACCACCTATAATATGTAACGTACAGGTGAAAACCTTGTGATCGCAATACCGTCAACAGTTTCCAAGATATCCCAATATAACTTTCAGGATTTGTAGGGTGTATAAAAATCTAGGTTCATTTTGATATTGGTGCCACCGGCTGCAGCATTATGTAATATAGGGGTCAAAATATAAAAATCTTGTTATAACTCTAGTATATTGAATTTTTGGCAGATTATCGTGATATGGTTGTCAACCATTAGAGAAGGGGTTGAAGATGTTTAAAAAAAGTGTTAATGCAATCTGGAAAAATGGCTTGGAATGTGTAAGAAATGGGTTTGAAAAAGGTGTACCTTTTGCTCAAAAGGTAAGAAAAGGGTTGCAAAAGGTTGATGCATTTGGTGACTGTTAAGTTTAACGCAGGCCTAACTGTATGTATAGAAATGGTTTAATTGCATTTTGAATATATGTCCATAACAAAGCTCATATGCACAATAAATGGGTCACGCTAAGCTTTAAATAGGTCACAGTGACCTCATTATCTAAGCACTTATTATGGGCAGAGAAAAATGTGTATCAAGAAGTGCATTTGTGTACTAAATTTGAGAGAAACCTATCCAGGGATTATGAAGATGTTGCACTTACGAAGCTCAGACGGGCGGTAAATAGGTTACAGTGATATATAATCTAATCAGCTAATGGTAGTCCAGAAATTACATCTGTCCACAAAATTTGCGAAAAAAGACCGGCATTTTGAAGATATAGTGCTGAAAAAGGTAGACCGATGAATAATGACAGAAAATATAGTGCCCCCCCCCGCCCTGTTATGAGGGAGGCATAATTATCCGTTCATGGTTCACATGAATCTAGAAATCTAAGAATACAATTAGGGGTTAGGTGTTGCACATACAAACTGTATCTAGCACCAGCCAGCAGTTTGGCATAATGCTCTTGCACATGACATAGCACTCAGTCTGGCCAAGGAGGGTAGAGAGACTGTGCCCTCCTTGGTCTGGCTATTGCACTTTCTTAACCTCGAGGTGTTGCCTGCTTAACAGACGGATATTTGCGTCGTATTGTGTACAATCTACACCACAAATGGAGCAGAAATACCACGAAACGTCTGCACAGGAAGCAATTTGAAGTGATACCTGTGCTACTTTATTATTGGAGCCATTTTTTTCAGCATTAACAGATTAACTTTGTGTGTGATTTCTCTCCCTTGTGCTTCAATCTCTTAAGTCGGGTACATTTCAATACTGGTTTATCTAATCTAAGGCTATACTTGTACTAGCTGTTTTACTTCCTGGATCAAAATATCAAATTCTTTCAGTTAAGCAATTCTTACTCTGGCAATGCAAACAAGCCAAACTGTGAGCTGAGATGCAGGTTGCTCTGGCGCAGGTGTTCAGAGCAGGAGGGCATTTTTTACCTGAAGTTGCGTGTTTGCGTGCTTTTTTTTCTAAAAAAATGTTCATACATTCTCAGTTACAATATACATATATATATATATATATATATATATACATACATACATTGCTGTAAAGGTTCTAAGTCAAACAGAGAGTATAATCAGGAGTAAGCCACCAAGGCACTGTGAGTATGGTGCAGACACAGAGCACACATTACTTGGGAGTTGAAAACATTCCTGGAACCACACAATTATAGTTCATGGCCAGTACTACAAAAACTTTGACAAGGAAGCTAAGAAAGCCACGTAAAATATGGACACATAGAAAACAACAATTGTGGAATGCATTTGACGTTGGGCCTCTGCAAATTGTTCACAGATAATCTTTGTACAGGAGTATATAACAGTTTGATAAATTCATGTAAGGAGAGAGATTGAATCAGAAATAGAAGCAGTATCCGTACTTCATAGATTTTACTATATGATACTGATGACAAATCTCGAGCAATGCAGGGCAACACTGCAGACGGTAAACAATTTTTTATTTTTTCTTTCACATATTCTGGTGCTCTTTGCATTGTTAGCGTACGAAAATGACAAAAGTGATCTTGGAAATCATTGTAACATTGGGGTATGACGAGCACTAAATTGTTCCACCAAACAGATGTTCAGTCCAAGGCGCCGTTAAATATACATACACCGCATCAAGACAATGTTTCTGATCTGAAAAAAAGAATAAACAGACTAATAAAATTGCACAACATTGAACGACTTTCCCATACCTTTACTCATATATCCTCCAAAACTAGTGTCCGTGGTTGTTGGCGATGTTATATTTATGAGCATCAAAAGGTGACTGTCAAATACAGCATAATTTTATTCCTGACGTTGTGCAGGGTGCACTTTAAGGGTCACAGAAGTCATAGTATGTGACCCACTTCATACCGATCATCCGTATTATAAACCGAGTATCCTATCTTAACGCAGCTTTTAAAAGGGCGTTATTTTGCGGCCAGCACCATTAAAAAGCTGTCATGCATGCACAAGGGTGAGCGGAATCGTTTGTTAAATCCGATAGTAACATCAACATTACAAATAAAGCAGATCTGAATAGTCCAACAGAAAATGTAAAAGGAGCATTTGAGCATTTTTATATATGTGAGGTGACAAAACCCTAAGGGGTCTAAATTATTCGGGTTTCTTAGATTTTAATGTGGGATAGCAACATTCATATTCTGGTCAACACGTGTATATTCACATTCAATCTGACATCTCAAGGAGAGAGCCTGGTGTGTTGTTATGAAACCATAACACATGAGCTTTGTGTGTTATCGGCACGTCCACCTGGGTTTCCGACACTCAACACTCGAACATACTGGGCAAAGCACTGGTCACCACATGCCTTCAATTTGGGGAACCAAAAATAGATGGCTGTAGGAGCCAGGAGATGCTATGTCTCTTGTGACTTCCACTGCTCCCTTGTTGACCAGTTTCAAAGCTGTATCAAACAAGAGAGACGTCCATTGCTTTTGAAATTGGATTAAAGTTGTAGAGCACTTTTGAGGTCAGCGGTGGGCCACTGTTTCTTAATAACAGTGTGTAGGTGTGAAAAAACACACTGGGGATGAAGGTTTCTTATGTAAAGCCCCCAGTAATGAATAATATATCCTAAGTTTCCCTATTCGGCACTGGCAAGAAAGAGCTAGAAATAAAAAAAAAAAAAAAAAAAGAGAGAGGACCCAAAATAACAGTGTATACCACTTTCGGGGGCCGTGTCTTACAGTCCCTGGCTGTTGGAACAGCAATGGGGCTGCCCCTTGACACTGCCACTCTTAGGCTGGCATTACTGACCACCTGTGCTTGGGGCCATGTTCTGCCCGAAGTAAGAGCAGCTTGGGGCACTGGAGAACCCTGGCCAGAAAAATTGCCTTGGGATAAAGAAGAATAATGAGTGAGGCTGAGCCTGTCACCTGCCCACAGCTTAAGCCTCCACCGAAGATACCTCCACCTACTGTTTTGGATACAACTCCTTCGACACTATAGTTTACTTGAGAACAAGGGAGGCCCGCAGCTTTGCAGCAAGATCTGCAGGTGAAAAGGTAGTCCCAACACACCATAATGTGCCCTTTTTAGTCATGCACCTCACCTCAAGGGCCCGTCTTGGGAAGCTGAATATTGTCCACCATGACAGCGGAGACATCCTGTTCAGCAGACAGCAAATGGCACTACTACTACTACTACTACTACTACTACTACTACTACTACTACTACTACTACTACTACTACTACTACTACTACTACTACTACTACTACTACTACTACTACTAAGATGCAGCAAGAAATCAAGGGCAGAAAAGTAGCCCAAAACAATTATCGGGACACAGACTACCTAAAAGACTAGCAAACAATAGATAAACAATCAAAAGGACCAGAAAATCTGCACTCAATCCCAGGTGAAAATCAACAAATGCTGATTTGAAACCATAGGAGACAAGTGAGGATGTGTGAGCAGCCAAAAGTTAATTCTGGAGTTAGACAACACTGTACAGTTATGACAGTAGAAATCATCATCAGAGATTGTTCTTTCCATCTGTGGGTAAATACAATAATGTAACTGAGATCCAGGTAAAAGTCATGTTTAAGCATGGGTATGCACTGTGAATGATCAGAACTTATATGTAATTGGTTATGTTCATGTTGACTTGTCGGGTCTGTTCTCTGACATCGCAACCTTATTTGAGGTGAACTATAACTCAATACTATGTCATCACAAAAAGTAACAGGACATGGGCAGCCTCCTATAAAGGGTCCAGGGAGAAAACTGACTAAGGTGTGGGTCATGTGTATTTTGTGGACAGTAATGCTCCACCAAATATTGACAATTACATAACAAGACTTTGTACAGTTAATTTACATGGAATGGACCTGACCAGTTCCAAAAAAAAAAAAATAAATAAAAAATAAAAAACCAACAACAAATCAACAAGTTCAACTTCAAGCCATTCTCTGGTTTTCTACATTATTAACTTTCTTGAAATACCAAAGAAAAGTTGTAAATTCAGAACTGTGGAAGTTGCAGGTGTGAAACCCGCACTATTCTCAAACCACAATAAAAGTTTGTGTCAGGTTCAGATACAGTATCATTATTTGAATTATAAATGAAAAAGTCGTTTATTTACTGTCACGACAAAAGTGTGGAATTCAGTATGTTGGAGAGACTGACAGAGCACTCCATGAGTGAATTAGCTATCACCAAAAGACCATTTGTAAAAAAAAACATGGAATTGAATGTAGACATGTTGCAAAAGGTCATAATTGGAACTTTCAAATTATTGAAAAAATTACAGCATATGAAAATGTAACAGAGACTGGTTTAAGCAGCCGAGAGGAGTCGGAACTATTTTCACTAAAAAGATCTACTTACCATGTGGCCATTTGGATTTAACAATTGCATCAAAGTGGTAGGGAATGCTTCAAAAAGAGTATTAAAAATAGGCTGTTTGTCATGTTGATGAATGTTTGGGCAAGACAAGATCATTCATATGGCCATCGTAAAAATCTTAATAAAGTTTCATAGTCTTATGTTTACCTCAATTTCTAGAGGATATTTCTTGTCAACCTAATGATCTTCATCTGGAAAGGTCTGTATGAAATTTTTCTGGCACTACTCCACAACTTGAAAAAAAAAAGATGTTACAAAATTATGCCTGATAAACAGTTTCATAAAAAATACATATTATTAAGGATCATACCACATATTTTTTTAAGCTGCAACTATTGAGGAGAAAGTGCGCAAACAATATTTCATAGAATTAACATATAATGAGAGAAGAATTGATTATATAAACCTTTAAAAATGTTGCATAGTAAAAAGGGACAATCATGTGTTCCACCTTATCTGGATACTAATGTTTCTAAATGTCCATATAAATACTCAAACACCATCCAATCCAAAATATTTTACGAGATTAAATCTGTTAACGACTTTGTGTTGGATAATTACATGAAAGGGAAACATCCTTGTCCATTGCGCATTTTTCTTTATCTTTCTGGCCGTCATGGTCATGTTAAAGGAAAGGGAAAAATTGCAACTTTAGTATTTCAATATTAGATGACTGGATCATTGAAATAAATGATATTGTTGGTAATAAAATCAAAACATTCCAAAATATAATCAAGTAGCCACAACATCAAATTGTTACTGAGTGAGAGGCTGTAAGTTGCTTGCAGGAAAAATATGCTTTTGCACCTGCTCATAAAGAATCAAATAATGTAATTGTAATGTGTAAACGGTTTTATCGCGAGGTTATAATTAATGAACTAGGCTTATTAGTCACACATTCAACTCCGGCTACATATGAAAAGATAAATGTGTCATTTGATACAACTTTAGACAAGCATCAACAATTTTTATCGGCATTCAGTATGGAATTTTCTTGTGAATATGCACGTTTTCCACCAATTTTGCCAAGTTCAAAACTTGAGAAAAATCCATACAAATTCCAATTTATTGCAGGTTCAAAATTGTATTCCACTACACGGATTTTTTTTTTTTTTTACTCTGAAATGGTTTAAACAGATACAAGAATTTTGGCAAAATTACTGTAATCGAGTAGTAGCAACCTCTGGTGTTAATGGGATTTTGAATATTCCCAACTCTCAAAGTTTTGTTAGGACAGTTGAATGGTGCAACTAATGAATTTCCATACAAACAAAATTTCATCTTTTGACTTTTTTACTCTCTATACCAGCATTCCACATATAAATCTGAAGCGATGTTTAAAATCACCTGAAAAAAAAAATCAGAAAAAAATATCGAAAAACTGATCGTCACATTTGAATTGAACA
>OZ026623.1:11489201-11496701 GCA_964020975.1 Hermodice carunculata | reverse complement strand
AGTTCGAATACTTATCAGTAAATGCACCTTTCTATTTGTTACTATGGGCATTGTAATGCTAATTCACATTTTCCACTTCTTCCGCGAAACCGTCATCCAGATTGACTTCAAATTTGGTAGCAATTTACCTTAGATGGTTGTCTACCAAGTTTGTTCAAATGGTTATGCATCAGTGATTTTTTTTAGTTTTTAATTTTCATTTTTTTTGGTTTTTGTTTTCTTTTTTGGGGTGCAAATCTTAAAAAAATCTTCTGTAAAACCGCACACCCATTGTTTTGATATCGCACAGGAACACTCCTAGGGACATCTACTTCTTAATTTTTTCACCAGTGGCGCTGCAATTTTTTCTCATTTTTGGGGTGTTTTTACTATTTTAGACTTCTTCTATAGAACAGTCGAGGAGTTAAATTGAAATTTTGTGGACATATTCCTTGATCAAACAAAGTCGTTTTCCAGGTGTGATTGCTGTGAATTTTTTACCTTAAATTAGACAGTGTCATTACCATATCCAAACCGTAGTCCTAACAAAACAAATCCAAGTCAATTCCGACCAAAGGCAATGTTCCTTGGTATGTATAGCTGAAAAATATAAATTTATAGCTCGTATTTACCCAAAAGAGACCAAAACGTAAGTGCAAAGGCCCATAGGGGGAAAAAACTTTATCTAGTTTTCACATGACAGAATTCAAAAAGTTTTGTTTGTAATTATAGGCCTATTTCAGTAAATTGGCTTGAACATTTGCATCATTCATGCATATACAGGACCATACAATTTATGAAAAGGGACCAAAATGTGCAGCACATCAGAGAATTTGTAAGTGGAGGTTCTTAACTTGTTGAAAATGTCAATAAAATTCAGTATTTAAAAAGGTACTACTTGCAACCACCATCTCAACAATGATCATCATCCATATAAGTCCACAAAGCGATAAAAATGATTTTTTTAAATTGGGCACTTGTCGGTAAATGCACCTTTACTATTGCATTCTGAGGCTAATTCACATTTTGGACTTCTCTGAAGAAACTGTCAGTAAGTTGACCGCAAACTTTATGGTAATGTGGCTTGGGTGGGTGTCTAGCAAGTTTGTTCAAGTAGTCACGCTGCATTTTTTCTTCTTCTTTCTTTTTTTTTTTTTTTTTTTTTTTTTTTTTTTTTTTTTTTGAAAATCTTTAAAAGTATCGATGGGAAAGTTTAACAGGAAAGTTTAACATAGGAATTTCTTGTAATGGTTATCACTTCAAGAATTTTAGCCAGACCTACGTTAAAATTGGAAGGAATGTCTTGTTGAGAATTGTCTGCCTGTTCTGTCCTAGTCCAAGTTCACAGAACCACAAATGGGATGAATTTATAGGTTAACTGAGCATAGTCTGTTCCCACAGCCCTCTTTATTACCGTTTAAGTGGCGTGGTAAGCATTTTTTTTTTTTTTTTTTTTGCATTTTGCGCAAAGCGCAAATGACGCAGCGTTTTTGAAGATAACCCGTGCAAAAAGGGGCAACTAATGTGCATAAAACATGTTTAAAATATTGTTTATCATACAAATAATGCAAGGGAGCCCATGTGTTATTGAAGGTCTGACTGATGCCTCGTGTGAGTCTCAGGAAATTCATAACATGTTTTTTGGACACATAAAGCTGCTTGTTCCAGGGTATTTTCTCCAAAACGCTGCTTTAAGTATCAGATGCAACTTGCCTTAATGTGTTTGGAGTCGCAAATGTCCCTTCGTAGAAGCGCCATCCATTATTGCACGAGTAATGTAGGGCGCTTTGAGTATCAAAATGTGTAAATGGAAACGAGTTGTTAATTAAAAAGCCAGATGTGACTTTTGTGAGAAATTGAGATGACAACTTTGCGCACTTGTGTAAACGCAAACAGCTATCACATCATTGAGGGCTCAAAATATTGGATCCGAAACTTGTTTCTCTTAAGAAAATGTATATGGTGGATTTAAGTCCCCGATTCTGGAAATAGATGCCGACTCAGTACATATACTGCATAACTGTGTTGATGTGGCACTCGCACATAAATACTTTCATTGAAACGTTCTTTTTGAGAATGGGTATTTGGTCGAGTGGGTATGTTTGTTCCCATTTCAGCTGGGCAACTGGTGCCAACTGTTGCAGGTTCGAGTCCCACTCTTTCCGAAACATTAAATGATACTTTTCAGGAAGATTATTTGTTTTGGTTCAGTTTGTTGAAATTTGTAACATGCACCTTTAACCTGCCGTATATCCTTAATAAATATTTGATTGAAGTCTTGTGGGTACCATCTGGTATAAAACAGATACAGCACGGTCAAACTAGTTTATAGGATTGGATAATGCCACCCTTTAACTGTAAACACGATTGCCGCGTAACTTATGTGCCACTAGGCCACTTTTTTATTTTATACAACCATATGTTTCATATTGCAAACTACATACTCTGAAGTTTAGTGTTGAACATGTACATTTTCATAATGGCATCTCGTATTTAGAAATTGGTTTTTGAATGGCGTTCTTCCCGATTTAACGCCTGACAAGTTGTTCGTATCTTAGGTAACTTGAAAACTATAATTTTCTTTTAATTAACTACATGGAATGTACAGCTGGTAAAGTGATGGCATGGCAGGTTCATATTTTGATGGGACACCTGACGTTCACGACCTGCGGCACTCTGCTACAAAGTAACTTACCAGTTACCATGATAGTGTTTCCCATTGAAGCAATTTCAACATCACTGATACAAAGTTTCAACAAAGCATCTAGCTTTCATGAAATACTGAGACGTGTGTCGCATGAGACAGACTCTATATCTGCCACCGGCACCAGACATTGCTCACACTTGCACCATTAACCGTTCTCTCTTCTTCTCCATCTCATACGAGTCAGCTTTCAGTCATCATAATTTTATACTACCAGTGTCACTGTCATCATCGGGAGAGTTTCTGCTTTCTTCATCTGTGGAGCATTTGGGTTGGAAAGCGTAAGCGTACACCTGATCCATATCTTTTACAACTGTCTTTTAGGCCGCGCAACTTTGTCATTTCTCACATTCACTGTATGAATGCTTGAGGCAAACACATATAGAGCTTTACAGGCTTTCCAAGTGAGGGGAGGACGTTGCGTCACTTGCTGTGCCCTTTCAACAACAAAATGTCGGCGATAGCGACAGTTGAACAGTGAATGCAGCCCGCCCCAACTTTATTAACAATTTTTGATATGTTCCTGGCTATATAATTATTATTTCCTTGTAGGACATTGTAGATATGGAAGTTCTAAAGTAATTTACATAAAAATGACCGGGCTTCCTTTGGCTTTAATATTTTCGTAATAGGACCGTGTCAAAAAGGGTGTGACGGAATTAAAATGGCACTGAAATTCAGTTACATTTCGCACAAGTTATTCCGTCACAAAAGCATTTACTTTCACTTTCTACTAAACATAAAGTCAAGTAAATGGAACTCTTTGCTGCATGCACATTAGACCTTTCAAACATCTCTCATCAAACCCGAGCAAAAGTATATTGTTCAATGTATTATATGGAATAAAAAGAGCATTAAAGTTACAGTGACGGAATTGTAATTTTAATTTCATACAACATACTTAAGGTTGACTACCAAATTGGGTGCCAAGTTCAGGACGATTCGTAAAGATCAAATCATAAAACCATCAGTATGTATTTAAAAGGATCACAACCTATGCGTTTTCTAAGGCCAACAAAGTGCGGATTCATTTTCTTTCTCTGTCAAAGATGTTCATTGACCTTTATTTATACATGAATAGTTTAACCTTTCGAATGCTGTTTTCTTAGAATATATTTAATGAATTATATTGCAACTTTGGTGCGATTCAACCTTCTTACTTTAGCTCAGAATGACCTCGGTGTTGTGGCAAACGTTTTGTAACAATATAATTGCAAAAACATTCTCGGGTTTTTAATTCTTTTTTTTTTACAAATTGAATCAAATCCTGGTACCACCTGTGATTGTCAGATGATTCAATGATAATTCTGTCACAAAAAAAAATTGTTGCAGGTGCTCAATATATAAAAAACATTGTGCTTGCTAACATTTTACTCCTGTTTTGTAAAAAGGAAGTATTGACTAGCTATTTACTTATTTTTATCCCATTTTCTCTTCTTTCAAGCCACCGATATTTATTTATTTATTTATTTATTTATTTATTTATTTATTTATTTATTTATTTATTTATTTATTTATTTATTTATTTATTTATTTATTTATATATTTATTTATTTTATTTATTTATTTATTTATTTATTTATTTATTCATTCATTCATTCATTCATTCATTCATTCGTTCATTCATTCATTTATTTATTTATTTATTTATTTATTCCATCAAAGAAAAAGAGCATGGTATCAAAATGTACGCTCCCTTCCATACTGCACCAATGTATTTAAATGGAATCAAATTTGATCACTGCTATACTGATTAGTTTAATTTAACTTCACTACTGGAGCAGAGGTTCCATTTGTTTTTATTAATGCCTGAAATATTAGCTTATTACCCCTGAGACTTCGTCACGCAGCTTTACATATTTTATTCAAGTTTGCAATCATATAATATTGTCATTTGATAAAGAGCAATACTTTTCAGCACAGACAAAATGACTTTCTGCCAAATTACAAAACCAGGTTTCAACAGGAGAGCATTCTTTTTCCGCAATGCTTCGAAATACCCAAAAAGAGTACGATGTGTAATTCTGTCACCTATGGAATTCATGTAAAAGATATAGTTGTGACATTACTAATCCACTTAGTGTCAAATAACGCCAAAACGCCTCAAGGGCTATGTGTCGTTTGTAGAAGTCGGGTCTTGGTACTTTTTACGCGGTAGTAAGACCAAAATGATTATGAACTCAAATGGATTTGCCATGGTAGTGTTACAGTCTCAGACCTGGAAACTAATCCGTATTCTTAATTTCATAAACCAGTATGTAAAAGCAAAAATTGAAGTGCAGCCAAAAAAGTATAAAAAGTCATGTAATTAAGACACGTTTTATTAATGAATATTTACGCTAACCGAACATAAATATATGGTATACTTCACATCATTTTTGTTAAAGTCTGAAACATGCTGCAAAAATTTGTTGGCTAAGGAAGCTGGATTGACAATAAATGATATAAGGATATAAGGTAAAATTTTAAACGTTCCTACATGAATATCAAGGTAGATATCTTTAAAAAATCTTCAAAATATCTTCTTTGTGTCCTGCATATTTCTTTTAATGTAGAACACATCTAATAGAAGACTTTGAATTAGTAGTTTCAAACTGATACACACATCTACTTAAATTGTCTTCCAATAGCAACGTAGCAATAACCATTTAGAATGAATTTGCTTTGACAGAGGTCTAATGTTTGTCCGCATTTTAGCAACGCTCCATGGGTGTGTGCCAGAAGTTGCAAGAAAAGTTGTAGTCTTCCTTTAATGACTTCGGGTCGTCTAGCTGCCGTTCGTGCATAAATCAACAAACACAAATAATTGACATCCAGTTCACAATGGTAAGAAGTGCGAAGCCGGCATGCCTGTCTGCAAGTAGAGATATCCCTTTCGTCAACTGATTTTATGAAATCCTGTGTCCGGTAGAAGCTTTGCACCATATACATCGCAAATGGCAGGCCACTTGGAATATTTGGATTATCTGACGGCCGAAATAAATCATTGTTCCATACTTTCGAGGAGTTATCAATGCTGTCTTGTTCAATACACTACATTATATATAAATATTGTGTGTCGCTTCATTTGGATTGTGATAAAGAAAACAAATGCAGTAGGGGATATCTTAATGAAATTCAATGTTTATGATCTTTATTTCATTTCAGATATCATGAAATCATAACATTTAGTAAACGACCCACCAACGTGAAATACGTTAAGTATGTTGCCACCAAGTATACTAGAGCTAAGTCTACTTGATTTAAGTAAAGTTCGATCTCAGTAGTGATTGCAACTGACATGGCAAAAGTGCAGAGTGTCAGAATGTATGTGTGTCGTGCACAAACTTGCTACCACAAACCAAGTTTACGCGGTTGAGAATCATTTTATTGACATCACTTCCCAGAGACCTGAAGGAACAACGAGAGATTCACTGAACTGGTAAGAAACATTAACTTTAAAAAACATACACTGAAAACTTTAACACAATATTACATTGAAATTGGAACATCGATTCACTCACATTTTAAACAAATTTAAATTCACAATATCGCGTTCCTTTCGTCCCACAGTTAAAGAAATAAACTTATTAACACAATCTTATACAAGTTAACATTTTCTAGACTTTACATACAATGCCATGATAGACATTTTAAACCTTATATTTCATTACAAACCGTAACAAGGTCAATGAGTAAAAACGCGTCTATGTGGAATGACAGAAAAGAAAATGTATATTTTAACAAACGAATAGACTTTAACGACTTATTCTCTTTTTAATTACGGACTTTATGGTGGTTCCAACCATTCTCAATACGCTTTAGGACAGCAATTATGAGCGCACAAAATCTTCAACAAGCTGCATGTATCTCGCTGGGGGGAGAGATATGACGCCCTGAATTGAAAAGCGTTGCCCCCCCCCCCCCCGCCCCTTCAAAAGTCAAAGCGCAAGTGCCGAGCAAAAAGCCAAGCGACCAAGTCTCCAAAAAACTATAATTAGTCAGCTGTCGCGCTGATTGGCTGCTTTTATCACGTGTAAACAATGCGTAATTGCAGTTGGTACATATACACATGGAAAGCCACCACCATATTTAGCTTAACTCGAAGCCATAAAAAAAAAGAGAAAAAAAAATCTTATAAATAAAGAATTATATACGACCTAACTCGCTGACAGCCGAACTGTAAACGACATACCCCACTGCTGGATTTCCCAAATCCTGAGTGGAAATTATATCACATATCTCTTAAAAATTATCAAATTATATATACGATAACTGCATGTCTATGTAATAACCTTAGACTTGCAAAATATAACCACCCTATCTCTGACCAGCACTTCATGCAAGGAGAAATGTGATAATTTATTATACGTCATTTGCTTGCAAGTGGCGCATGTTTTGTACATTTGTTAGCCTTTTGTTCGCCGTTTGTAATTCCTACAGAATAAGTTGGAGGAGCTCTTCCGCAACCTAAGACAGCTATCAGGTAAACCGGGACACAAAGTGGTCAGCAGTAACATATATTGTTTCAAAAACAGAGCCAAGGAAAAACATTTTATCCTTACCAGAATTCCAATACACAAATGACTCCGCTAACATGAGGACATCTGACCATAAAAATGGTAATGACTCGGTATGTCAATGACCCCCCCCTCCCCCCCCCCAAAAAAAACAGCTAATAAGCCCCAGAGGAAAGCCGCAAAAATGTATGGAACACGTAAATGCTTGCATAATAACATACTAAATGTATTATTTATATCAATTAACCAACAGCATGAGCAACAATCCTATACATTTCATGTACTGGTCGGGCACATAAAACACGGGGTAACATTTAT
>OZ026623.1:11481701-11484201 GCA_964020975.1 Hermodice carunculata | reverse complement strand
AGTTGCGGTTCGTTATGTACAGGATTTGCATCTCTCTCATCAGAGCAGTCCAGCGTAAATACCCATACAGACGGCTATCGTGGACAAAGAAATTTGTTGATCCATGTCATTATGTCAGTCTTCATCACATTTTAAACCCTAACAGGTATATTTTTAACATAAAGAGTTGCCTAACAATATGAAACTTTCTGGCTAACAATGTATATTTGTTGTGTAAATGTGTGTGAGCAAGTCTCCCCAACAATATATTGGGGCTGTCCCTGTAAGGGCAGCAAGGAACTCTATGCAAACTGGTGCATGTCAAATGAGACACTCTAGTAGTGGATATGTCGAGGGGTGTTCTGGAACTATAACGGGGACAAGTCAGTTATGTTGCCCCCTCGATTGACAACACTGACTCCGCCCTAAGTTCTTACCAGTTTTCACCACAGAGCAAAATTCCCACGACTTGCAAATATGTCTCATGTTTATGTCTGCAAGAAATTAAATGAGATGGTACTTACCACATTATTCGGCCAATGACAGTCTGTGACACTACTGCTTCAAGGTCTTCTCATATACTATGTTTAGAATGCAACTATATTGATCTCTAATAGGTTATTGATGATTCATAGGAAGCGCCCTTAGATGGAACTATCTGACTTTTCCATCTCTATTCTAAGGCACATTGCGGACATTGAAGGTCAGGTCCTCGTGTCAAAGAATGTAGCCACTCTTCCCATGATAACAACACAGAAGTATTCACCACACAAAATAAACATATTCAGCACACAAAATAAACAATTATTTTCACCTCACAAAGTAAACAACTAATTTCACCACACAAAATAAACAAGTATTTTCAATACACAAACAAAACAAGTCTTAAAACCTGCAAAATAAACATAACTTCCCACTCCCAGCCAAATACTCTACTCACCAAGCAAACACATCAGTGTCTGAATGAGGAATGAGACTGAATCAAAACAACGCAAAGACTACCTATTCCCAACAACCAATCAGAAGACAGCAATATAATCTGAACCAATCAGAGCAGAGTTGAATATAAAAATAACTGTGGGGAATTTCCATGACGTCATGGAGTCACTCTCCCATTGATCTACAAATCACACTTTGTCCCATGTATTATAACAAAAAGCCACTTACCATGTGAACAGTTCAGTGTCTCAATGTAGAATGATTCAGAGTAAAAGTAATCACAAATGTACCTAACTCAAACAACCAAGCAGAAACAAGTTGAAACATCCCAGCCAATCGGAGAACAGATCAGTCTAAAATGGATAGACTTGTAACCGATCAGAGGAGCAGCAAACAACAACATTTGACCAGCAAACACCAGCATATGACCAGCACACACCAGCATTTGACCAGCACAGACCAGCATTTGACCAGCACACACCAACATTTGACGAGCACACACCAGCATTTGACCAGCACAGACCAGCATTTGACCAGCACACACCAGCATTTCACCAGCACACACCAGCATTTGACCAGCACACAAAACAGCACAACAGCACACAAAACAGCATAAAACAACACACAAAACAGCATAAAACAGCACACAAAACAGCATAAAACAGCACACAAAACAGCATAAAACAACAACACAAAACAGCATAAAACAACACACAAAAATGCACCACAGCACACAAAACAGCACACAAAACAGCACAACAGCACACAAAACAGCATACAACAGCACGCAAAACAGCACAACACCACACACAACAGCATAAAACAGCACACAACACAGCACAACAACACACACAACAACATAAAACAGCACATAAAATAGCACAACAGCACACAAAACAGCATAAAACAACACACAAAACAGCATAAAACAACACACAAAACAGCACCACAGCACACAAAACAGTATAAAACAGCATTGGGCAGTGAAAAAATATATAAACAAGGTAAAATTTCATTTCAGTCATTTTATTCACACAAATACTAACATACATTCACACCAAACTATAAATTTACATCATATACTTTCTTTTATCTATGTAACTTTTCTATTAATAGACTTCTAAACATTCACAATTGTAAATTCTCTCAGATAAGAACATAGTTCAGTAAATAATACATAAAAGTCATCTCTAATATCTTGTGTTTCATTTGTCAGTTCTTTTTTCATGATGTCTTCTCTCATACCAACATTCAATACTTCAGTCAATAAATCCGATGCACTCCTATTCGCATGAATCTTTAGTTCATTCATTATTCTGTCCAAAGCTTTCACTACCACCACTGCTGATATTTTACTCTTGACAACTTTGAAATATTTGTCCACTGTCTCGTCCCATTCTGCAAAGCACCCCTCCATCCAAAACAGGCCGAAGGCCTGGAATATATATATATATATATATATATAATATATATATATATATAATATATATATATATATATATATATATATATATATATATATATATATATATATATATATATATATATATATATATATATATATATATATATATATATATAT
>OZ026623.1:11394201-11479201 GCA_964020975.1 Hermodice carunculata | reverse complement strand
TACTTCACTATTTTCTTTTGTGTCATTCTGGCCTCGGAACCAGAGAATATATGGTCGCGCTCACTTTGGCTGGAACCATTTGACCGTGCAGATTGTTGTTGCCCATCAGGGCCCTCCTCGTTAACATGTGCATAATTTGTATTATAAGTTCAGTTTACATCCTTCCTGCACTATGTTTAAGTTTGCGTTGAGCCTGCACTGTGTTTACCTTTTTTGGTATGGGTTGATCAAGAGCACCAAGGTCCACTAATTTGTTCATGCATGCTGCATCCTGTTAGTCTTCTACGTGCTTTCAGTCGGTCTTCTACATGCATCTGTGCATCTGTGTCGTCCTGTAACATGTCATCAACTGTCAATAAAAAATGCAATTGAACAAGCTGTTATATCCTTGGTCGTGATGTTAAACCCGTAGCAAAAGTAATTAACAAACGGTGCATCACACAATTGAGACATTGAAAAGAACACAATATCATGGTTAGAGAATAAGGGTTTTTTGTTTTGGACCCTCAGTGTATAAACTCTATTAGATACAAATTTAGCAGCGCTCATGGTATTCTCAGAGCAAGACTTCTTGACGTTGCTACCTTCAGTGAAACAAAGACAGACGCTTCTTTTGAGCAAGCTCAGTTCCAAGTTGACAATTACACACTGTACAGCCAAGACAATACTGAAAGGAGAGGAGGTCTACTGGTGTTCCTGAAATCAAGCATACCATCAAAACTTTTCAATGTTCTTAGATCAGAAGTTGAAACTTTGTATGTGGACATCAAAACAAATCTCACCAAATTGCAGGCTACAAGTCGCCTCGCATACCGAACTCAACATTTAAAAGATAAATGACACATCTACTGGACCAGGCCTCGATTTCTTATGCCAATTTGCTCATTTTAGGTGACCTGAACTTTGATCTGATTATTGGGCTAGAAGAGAAGGGTATAATGGTTACTGATAAATGTTCTATTGCTGGCATTTTTAATCAATTTAATGTAAACACAGGGAGCAGTACCAAGACTAGCGTAAGTTATAATGCTACTGTACAGGATACATTTGGAAAAATATAACAACTACAATAGCATCAGACAAATAGCAGAACATTATCATGCGGGGATAACCTTTTTTCAATTTCACAAGGTAATTCAAGAGAAAGTAAGGGATAAACTGAGAAATATCAATTGTAAAAAAGTCAACAGGCTTTGATGGTATGCCTCCAAAGCTTGTCCGCTGATGTTATAACAAATACCTATACCACCCTCATCAACAGAGCTATCTCAGCTGATCCCTTCCCTACTGAACTCAAATTTGCATCAGTTGCTCCTGTTTACCAATAGAATATTGCCTGCTCAAGCTAAATTACCGTCCCATTAGCATGCTACCTTACCTTTCAAAAATATTTGAGTCCGTCATGGCAAATCAGCTGGGGCTGCACTTTGAAAAAAAAAATCTCACCTTACTTATCTGCCTATAGGAAAGGTTATAGTTGTTATACCACTTTAATCAGATTTGTTGAGGACTGGAAATCAGCTTGGGACTTAAACAGAGTCACGCGCTGTGCGCATGGATCTTTCATGAGCCTTTGAGAGCATGCCTCACTACTTGCTCATTGCCAGGTTTCGTAACAACAGGCAACAAAGGGTATAAATTCAGAATGTTACTAGTACCTGGTTGGAGATTCCCTGTGGCGTGCCCCAGGGGTCCATATTAGGACCCCTGTTATGCAACATATCTATGAATGACCTCAGCTATGAGATAAAATGTACTCTTTACAACTGCGCCGATGACAATATGATTATTCATAAAGTTAGCACCTCCAACTAGCTTACATCCACATTGGAAACTCAAGCAGAACAAGCAACACAGTGGCTTTTTGTTAATCACATCAGTGCTAATCCTGGAAATTCCAATGCTTACTCCAAGATGAATCCTCCGAAATTCATCTCAGAGAACACAAAATTGAAACCTCAGACACTGTGACTCTACTAGGTCTTACAATTAATCATGACCTGAAAATGGATGCACACATATCTAAAATATGCTTGAAAGCATCCAGACAGATCAATTTCCTGGTGAGATTACGCAGGATCCTTGACATCCCTAGCAAACTAACAATATTCAAATCTTTTGTGCGGTCAAATTTTTACACTGTCCCATCATTTGGCATTTTTGTAGAAAGGGCAGCTCTGACAAACTGGAAAAAAATCCAAGGGCGGGCCCTCCGTTTTGTCTTCAACAACAAACAGGACTCTTATCAAGACCTGCTTGAACATGCTGGTGTATGCACCATATGTGTACTATGCCTTCACACAATGGCCATTGAAGTATACAAAATTCTAAATCATATCAGGCCACCTGTATCATGGGACTTATTCAATTCTAAGAAAACCAGCTACGATCTTAAAGATAACTATACATTGGAGGTACCTCGCTTCAGCACAGTCAAATTCGGAGAAAAATATTTAAATATGAGGGAGCCAGACTGTGGAATCATCTCCCAGTACATATCAAAGAAGCTTCCAACCTGAAAGATTTTAAAGCCTGGATCAGGCAGTGGACAGGTTGCTCATGCACCCTTTGCTTAACCTGATATCTGCTATAATTACGCAGCATTGAACCTTGTTTAGTGCTTAACATGTATTTTACATACTTATCCTCCATCCTGGATATTTTTTTAGCTTTCATATATTTTACTGATATTTTTACTTGGCCACAATGGCTCTTTTAATGTATAACCAAAACGTCTGCATAAGAAGCCAGTGGCTAGTGTTACTCTGTACTTTCACACCGACTTGAAATAAAGATATGTCTATGTGTATGTGTTAAGTTGGTGCCTGCTTGCCATCTTTTCACATTGAAAAGGAGTTCAAAGGCATATATCTGTGTGCCAATAAAGGCATTGTAAAGATATATCAACTGCTTATCTCTTTTCATTCGTTGCCATATGAAAGGATCCCGACAAACTCTTCTGACCAGTACTTTGCACAAATTTTTATCAGTACCGATGGTGACTCTCAGGGCAGATGCTTTAACATGACATTGCATTGGATTGTTGCCTACAGTCTGTCATTAGCGCATATCCAAATCAGGTGAGTTGTACCTAGAGTGGGTCGGTATAAATCTTGTCCAGAGTCAAGCGCTAGTAATCTTGTTATTTTTTCTTGTTCTCTCTAAAATTTGATTTTGGTCTTTGCAAATTGGGGAACGATTGCATTGGCACATATGGGAACTTCTTTCCTTAATTTGTTTAATATTTTCAGATTACAATTCTTTTTCCAGCACATTTTTTTCGTTCAAAAGAAGATACTATTTTGGCACAAAGTACGTGTTTGATAAAGATTTAAAAAATATAATTCATGCATGTTTTTTTTTTTTTTGAGAATCCAACAGGGAGACCTTTGTGCAAAAGAGTCAAAAAACCTAACGGAAAGGCCCAAGAGTATGAATAGTTAATATTTGCATTATAATTCAGTATCGACGCACTGCATTTTTTATTAACTCATTGAGATTTTATCAACTCCAAAATTTCCTGTCGTGGAGGGAAAATTCTTAATATATGTTCGTTTGTACTGGATACCACAAATGTGACTTCTAGGAGGTAACTTTCGTTCTCTGACCTTGGAATCCTGTTTTATACTATGTGTGTACAGTGTCTTTCTCTTTTTCGTTGCTTTAGTGCCATCTTTTTGCTACTCAGGGCTGATTTACGTGATTTCAACTTTTATCATATTCATTATATTTACAAATCTGCTGCCCGAGGTTGAAAATTTGTCACAAGAATTCTTAGTACATTTAAGGTCCCATAGAATGTTTCTTTTTCTGTGCATAAGTCTGCTTTGGGTGCAGTTCCCATTCATTTTTGTCTCCAAAATAAGGTATAGTGATGGTTGTTTGGATAATGGGATGCCAGAGTACACACTGTGACTAGGTGTAATGATCAAAATCACTGCTGTTGCTGCTTGGAGCTTATTAGAAGGGTCAGCGTAACCCAGTAGCATTTGCAAGGGTTGACCCAAAAGTATACTGGCAGGAAGTGCTGAAAGTGGATGAGACGACTGAGCATAGGCAAAAAAAAAAAAAAAAAAAAAAAAATAAATAAAATAAATAGATAAATAAATAAATAAAATAAAATAAAAATGAAAAATATAAAAAGCCATTACTACAATGGCCGCTCTTTCATAATCCAACATAATTTCTGTTTCTGGTACCCAAGGCTTATGCCAACAGATTCCAGGTTCAAATTCAAAATAGATCCATGGTACTGGCTTCCACACCAGCTGCACATGGAGCATGATCCACTTCATCTGGGAAGGACCCAAGAATATAAATATTTAATATTTGTATTATAATTCAGTGCCTACCCACTGCACTTTGAAATTTTATCAACTCCAAATTTCATCTCATGGATGGCAAATGCTTAATATGTGCTCCTTTGGACTGGATGCCACCAATGTGACCTCTGGGAGGTAACTTCCCTTCTCTCCGCTTGAAAACCAGTTGTAACCTATCAAACCAATTTTGTTCTCTTTTTCGTTGCTCCTAGTGCTTTTTTTTTCATTCTAAAGTGTTTTATGTGATTTCAAGTTTTATCATATTTGTTATTGCAATCTGTTGCTGCTGAGAGCTTATCACCAAACCTGCCCCCTTAGGTTTAATTATTTTCCACTAGTAAACTTTATACATTTCAGGATCTATAGAATGCTGCCTTTTCTGTATGTAAGTCAGCTTGGGGTCCATTTCCCATTTATCATGGCCTCCAAGATACGGTCAACTCATGGGTTTTTGGTCAAAGGGATGCAAGAAGGGACAATATGACTAGTTGTAATGATCAAAAGCACTGCTCTTGGTGCTGGAAGCTGATCAGAGGGGTCAGCGCAACCCCTATAGCATTTGCAAATATTTACCCAAAACTGTACTGGCAGGAGGTGGTCAAGGTACAGGAGACGACCAAGCAGAAGAGAAAAGTAAAAAGGAGGCTATAAGACCATGGCTGCTCTTCATCCTCCGACAGAATCTCTGTTTCTCATACTTCTAAGCCTTTCCCAAAAGATTCAAGGTTCAAGATCAAAATGGATCTATGGTACTCGCATTTTTACACCAGCTGCACACAGAGCTTGATCCAATTCTATTTATACAGTCAATTCTCTGGTATGTACCAAGCCTCTGGCTGTAGTGTCAGCCAGTCTAGAAAAGGCGAAAAACCATGATTTTGCACTGAACACCATTTATTGACAAGTCTTGTTGATCCTCTCGCATTGATTGTAGAATAATCTTTGCTCGATGCTCATCCATTTGATGGTGTCCTGCATATCTGTGATATGAGGTCTGGGGGCACACTCTGGAATCATCATCATTACCCTCTTTTGAATCTGTTGAAGTTTAATCAGGTCCTTTTTTCCGATACTGTTGCTCCAGACTGCACTACAGTAGCCAATTCGGGGCAGTATGAGTGTGTTGTACAAGGTCACTCTAGCGTAAGGTGGTATGTATCTGGCAATCTTAGGGAAAACACCTATTGCCCTTTTCACCTTATTCAACACTGCATCAAAACAGTCGTTGAATTTAAGTCTGAAGTCAATTTGTACTCTAAGGTACTTGCAAGATTCACATTGTGTAACAGGTACAGAATCCAATGTCAAATCAACAGTATTTTTTTTTGGGGGGGGGGGGGCTTGTAACCATACTGCTAGATTTGTCCAGTTGCAAGCTGAGCTTGTTGGTTTTGAGCCATATAGCTACTACGGAAACGTCTTCCCGTAGGACATGAAATATGGTGTCAACATTTGGACTAGAATAATGGAATAAAAGACAAGGGTGTCATCTGCATAAAGATTTGGGTAAGAATATTAAAAGCACTCACCAATGTCATTCATAACAAAGTAAAAAGAAAAGCAGTCCAAGAATTGAGCCATGGAAAACATCTGTAGTTATGAACATGAACCAAAGAGATTACCATTGACACACGGAGCCTGTTTCCTATTGGTCAGGTAGCTCCTAAGCTCAGACTTTCCTAATCCATAGTATTTGAATTTGTCTAAGAGAATGACATGGTCAACGGTGTCACAGGCTTTACGCAGATTAAGAGCCACTAGTCTCACACAGTTTCCTTTCGCAATTTCACAGAACTCAAATTCAGTAAAATTGTGAAGGGAAGTCTGTATCAAATTTTAGTATGAATAAAATGTTAGTCGTGTTAAAGAAACTGTTTGCACTGTAATACGATTAAAGAGGAACATAACTTTAATTCCGTTCTCAACGTAGCCTCAGTCAGCATATTAGGCCTAGGTGACTTTTACCGCTTTATAAAAAAAAAGAAAAAAAAAAAAAAAAACAATAACAACTTTCTTAAAATTATAGTGGTGATAGTTTACATATTTGGTAGAGATTGACCTGCACTCTATTTCCATAGACTTCAGTGTAGGACCGGGAATCTAAAATTACCTGACAAGCACTGGAACTTCATTAGATGATCATACCACTGTCACCCTTTGAAACCCTGCAAATTAGACATGGGTATCCAAAAAGGACAATGGGAAAATTTATAAATATATAAAACACCAAATTTTGGATATTAAAGTGTGTTCACATACCATTAAAGTTGAGCAAAATGTCAATGAAAACTGAATAATCATTGAGCTGGGACCTGTTAAATAAACTTGGCAAGAGACCACAAAGTCTCAGGAGATTCTTTGTGTTCTTTGATACAGTAAAAATTCCCCCATGGGCCATATGAAATGATGCAACTCTTCAAAATGCGTTGGTCTCCTATGACTATGAATTTAAAAAATCCATCATTGGCTGGCAGTTGCAGACGACGTTTGGGGCACTCGTTGTCTGCAAACAAGCCAAAAAACAAAAACACATAAAAAAAAAAAATGAAAAACAAAAAACAAAAAACAAAAACAAAAACAAAAATCAAAAACAAAAAAACAAAAAACAAAAAACCAGAAAATATGACAAATAAAAAAAAAACAGAAACAAACAGAGAAATAGAAAAAACAAAATCAAGCCCAAAAAAAAAAAAAAAAAAAAAAACATAAAAAAAAAAAACAAACAAACAAAAAAAAAAAAAAAAACACACAAAAAAAAAAAAAAAAAAAAAAAAAACGAGTGCCACAAACGTTGCCTATAACTGCCAGCGAATACTAGATTTCATTTCTCACCTTTATTTGACAGGAATTGGAAACTAATCTTCAAATCGACCGAGTTTCTACATTGTGCTGCCTCCATTATTGTTTTCATATTTCCCTACATGCAGGCCCGCACACACCTAACTTATAGAACATGACCTAAATATGTAGCTCTGAAGAAAAATAGTTCTTGTATAATGTGCTGATTCTACACAACAAAATTAAAACAAATAATATTATATATGCATTTATTTGTCTAGAAAAGCAATCTGAACATACGTGGTTCCCAAAATTATTCGTTAACAGTGTATTGAATATACAACACCGTCACTCTGTCTCATTACAAATAAACACCAGTAAGTCCCAAACATCTGATTTTATTAAATAGCTACACTGGAAGCATGCAATGATCCAAAGCCACAGTGATGACACATGTTAGATAACGATTAACGCTGCATGCATGTCACGTTTTACTAGCAAAATTGGTATTTCCAAAATGCGTTCATCATTAAGGGACAAGTTAATTAAGTAAAATATCTGTCTATGGCTTTATTACAGTAGGCATATACTTAAAAAGCCTACCATTGCCGTCCAAAAGATATAGTAAATTTTATGGGACGTAAAATTTAACACTCAAGTGTGCCATTTGATTAAAACTTTTCATATACCTCTTTTTTTTTTTTTTCTTTTTTTTTTTTTTTTGATGTTTTGAATGGAACTTCGTGCACCATGGCTAAAAAAAATACACAAAGGCCCAGGCCTATTCCTAAGGTTTATAGATCACCTTGGTAAAGCCATATTTTAGGACTACTCTTTAGGGGTCTCTTGCTAACATTTAACACATGCAGTATAACTGAGCACCGCTCACAGTCACCAGATTCACACATCCTTGGATTCATTATCTCTCAAGTTATTCTTGACCATTTGCATATTCAACTAACCCTCTTCCCAACCTTTCTAAGGTGACGCTCAAACGTACCATAGTCGTGTCAGCATACCTGGCTCATATTCTTTGCTTCCACTTTCCCTGACGCAAAAAAAAAACAAAAAACAAAAACAAAATAAACCAAAAAAAAAAAAAAACAAAAGCAAAAAAAAAACAATGCATAACAGCATGTTTAGTTCTGCAGGGGAATCTGGTGCAATTGTCTGGGCCCATTGCTTGTGGAAAAATAAGACTGTGAAGTACTTTTAAATGTGTTTCTGATTTTCTCTGTGTATTTAGGCTTTCTTGATCACACACAAAAAATCATCAATATCATCCTCTGAAAATTGCACAAATGTGGGCTTGATAATTGAAAGTATGCTTTCATTTTGATTTGGTCTAGAATAAAATGAGTTTGACTCAATATTGTTGGTAAGTAGAACTATCCAAAAATTATACAAAGCTAGAACTACTGAATAAAGGACGTTCAGTTCCATTGCGATTTGAGACAGAATCATACCCCTAAAGATTGTTGGTAAAAGTACAGATAACAGGCCTTTCTAATGTGGAAGATATGGTAGAACAAGGCAATATGGTCTAGTCAAGCTCTTTATCTATCACTAAAGTAAGTAAATAGTTGTCGTCACATGAATAAGTCAAACATGGAACCCATCACATCTGGCAGCATAAACTCCGAAATCTTGCAATTTCTTTTTGGATCAATAGCCCTATTGCTAAAAACTTCAATTCTGAACATTTCAAACGTGCTCAAAATCGTATTATATTCTTCACGTTTCCCAGTGACCCAAATTTTTGTCTGACAGTGATGTTTGTAGTGATGATTTGCACCAAAATGTACACACCATATGCAGTCCCACTTTCATGAACAAACATATGTGTTAACAAGTGCTATATATAATAAAATCATCGAAAGTAGTTTGCATTTTGGCGGCATATTTATTCAGAAAAATAATAGCACGATGTTGCATTTTTTTGTTTTTATTTGTATAGTATAATGTAGAAATTGCTTCAAGAAATACGATGACTGACAAGAAACAGCAGTTTCACAATGGTAACATCCATGTATATATTGTAAGAAACCTGTACTCTTTCAAAAGTACACTCAACTCAAGTTACGATCATAATAAGTCATTGAATATGCAAAAAAAAAGTAATCCACACCAATCACGTAGCTAACCAATGGGACCTCAGTTGTAAAAACGAGGAAAGTTATCTGAAACCAGTTGCTCATGGAAAGGGTAAACCTGTATAGAGATAAGCGTTATATATGTGAGAAATAATGAATATATTTTCATGTTAAACCTTACTAATAACACAGTGTTCATGAGTTATATATGTGACACCGCTGGCACCTCCATCAAGCAAGATGTGGTTTGCACCAGCAGTTAGTCCAGCTGTTGTGGTGGCGTTTTGAGTGTGTATGTACACTAAGGAGTTACCATGGCCTGCGACCTAGTCTTCGTAACTTACCATTCTTGTCTCAGGGAATTGTGGGAAAGTGGCAAGAGTGCTCTTGTTCAAGGCGTTATGGATGTGTGTTACCACATGCCCCATGATACAATTAGCTGTACCTTCGTCCACAAAAGGCGTTCCTGAGGAGTCAAATAGGGAGCCCCTACATGGGACCCTGCAGGGTTTGCTTTTATATCGCTGTATGGTTTGACTGTCGAGGCTAAATTAGTAACATTTGGCAAATTGCTCTTCAATGTTGAGTTTACCAGTTGGCTTGGCTGGCCCCAATATATGCATTTGCGGTTTTGTGCAATCTAGCTGCAAAGTCAGTTAAGTGCAGTTTAGCATCTTCAAAGTTGGCGTTCATGTCAAATTTCTTCCCTGAGTGTCAATCATAATAGCAATATTCCAATTAGGTCTTTAAAATGACAACAACAACAACATATGTGTTCATTGCTTTAGTATTTCTTCTTTGTCATGTGCACATTGATGTTATTACTGCTTTTGTTTATGGAGGTTTGGATGGATTATACTTGTTGTTACACATCAAAGGACTAAAGGGTTTTAATTTTCTGGATTGCATCAGAAGTGCAGGCAATACAACTTTACATTTTTGCGACAAATCATATTCTGTGGATGGACATGTTTAGCAATGCAGCAACAGAAAATAAAAATAAAAAATAAAAATAAAAAGATAGTTCGTGCTCAGGATCCCAACTTTCCTTGGAACACATACAGAAACTAACTTGCTACATTCTGTTAAATGCACAGCTCATTTGGTGCGTTTCCGTATACTTGCATACCCTCTCATGCACTGATAAGGTCTCTATTATAGTGTGCCGCAAGGGACTCCCCGTGCATCGCAGGCTGTTAGCCGTGGATCCACGGGGGATGCCGACGCACGACAGCGCTATACATGTACTGTCTTTTGCTAGATTTTCGTGGGCAATATATTGTGTATTATGTTATTTCACAGATGCCGTCTGCAAGTTTATTACTTGGGGATTTTTCATTTTTGCTTGTGAGAATAGCAACCATCTTCATTTTTAGTATACTATGTCTGTATAGACAATGTATCTATCTATCTGATACAATACTGTACTATGGGAGTGTCCATACTTCACGGGTTCTTAACCGTGGATGCATATGTGTAGGGGATGCCGACGCATGGCAGCGCCATAGGGTATGGGATACTGCGTTTTGCTATATTTTTTGTGGGCAATATTATGTATATTAAGTTATCTCGCATATGCTATCTGCATGCTTGCTACCAATGGATCTACTTGTGGATTTTTTGTTTATGAGAATGGCAACCATTTTCAGCCAGCAGCATTTGATGTTATAGTTATTAGACAGGTATCTATCTTTCTGAAACAATACTATGGCTACGGATAATCTAGTTGAAAATATGTTACGTAACTTCGGTGGCGTTACAAAAACTATCTGAATGATCTATTGCAAAATGCAGATGACGTTGATAATGCTATTTCGATCGTTGCCGATTCCCCGTATGTAAATGTAAATGATCTTGCCGAATGTGTCCATTCATTTTCTCAGAACTTCTCCGTATTAAGTCTGAATATTCAATGTTTGAATTCCAAATTTGACAAGCTTCAAGCAATGGTAAATGAATTATATACCAGTAATTTTGCCTTCAGCGCTATTTGTATCCAGGAAACCTGGCTTGAAGGCCCTCTACCCGACACCAGTCTGTATATGCTTGATAATTAGGTACCAATCGCTCTTGGAGCCTCGTGAAGCTCTCATAGCGGGTTGCTTATCTATCTACACAAAGATTTTCAGTTTAAGACTCGAGAAATATATTCTCCGAATGGCAGTTGGGAAGGTCAATTTATTGATGTTTATGGAAACGGATTACAGCAAAAAGTAACATTGTGTAATATTTACCGGCCACCTCGTGACAAAAATGAGGACATTTTGAACTTTGTTAATAACATTGCGCCAATCTTATCGTCACTTGCAGAAGAACGATCTGATAAGCTTTTTCTTGGAGATTTAAACATTGATTTGTTGAGAATTAACCTAAGGGAGAAATATTTTGAATTTCTGGACTGTATGCTGAATAATGCCTTTTGGCCACATATTACATTACCAACCCGGTTTTCCATGAGACAGGCAACTTTAATTGACAATATTTTCTGAAACCTTTCCCATTCGAAAAAGGCTAGTTCATCTGGTATTATTGTATCGAACCTGTCAGACCATTTACCTCATCTGTTTGGATCAAAAGCTAAATCTGCAACATCCACCAAAATACATTCAAGTAGAAACCAAAGATAGTCAGTCTATACAAACTTTTGTACAGAAGATCAGTAGTATTAACTTCACAATGGTCTTAGATTCCGAAACACATGCTGATCCTAACATAAATTACAATAAACTACAAAATGTTGTCATACATGCTAAAAATAAACACCTTCCGGTCAAAACTGTCAAGTTTAACAAATACAAACATAAGCGATCCCCCTGGATAACAAATGGTATACTAAGATCTCTTAAATTTTGAGATGATTTATATAAATCACTCAAATGTACTATGATTGATACACCTTTGTATTATACCCGCAAACATAACTTAAGAGTGTATAATCAAATACTTGACCGTAATATCCGTTCCTTAAAGAAAGAATATTATTGCCGTCAATTTGAAAACTTTAAAAACGATACCAAAAAGACTTGGGACATAATAAGATCCGTTCTTCATATGAATAAAAATAAAAAAAGATTTCCCTTCTTTCTTCATCATAAACAACTTAAAGGTAACAAGCAAATGTAAAATTGCCGACCGTTTTAATTCCTTCTTTGCAAGCATTCGTTCAAAGCCTGCAACCAAAGCCAGTACACGAAATATTACCGACTTTTCCATTTATTTAACTGACCAAATCGAGCATAGGTTTTCTTTCTCCCGAGTAACTGCAAGCGATATTGAGAAAACTATTAACAAATTAAAACCTAAAACTAGTACGGGACATGATAATATTTCTGTCAAACTCTTAAAATACTTCAGTGGTCCTTTTTCAGCTTTTCCTCTAAATCGCATTATTAATCAATCATTCAACACTGGAATTTTTCCAGATAAACTGAAAATTGGGAAAGTGATGCCCGTATATAAAAAGGATGATGAACAAACTCTTGATAACTATAAGCCTATATCTCTTTTAAGAGCTTTCTCTAAAATCTTTGAGAAAGTTGCTTACAACCAACTTTATTCATACTTTATTACACATTCTTTACTCCACTTAAGCCAGCATAGCTTTCGGAAATTACACTCAACAGAAACGGCTGCTCTTGAATTCGTTGATAGAATTCATAAAGTCTTAGACTCTGGGGAATTACCCGTTGCTATTTTCTTAGACCTGTCAAAGTTGTTCGATACTCTCGATCATAACATCCTTCTTCGGAAATTGAACTACTACGGTGTAACTGGTCTTTCTTTGCACTGGTTTGAAAATTATCTGCAGAATAGATTTCAATATGTTTGTTTGAATGACGCGTGTTCAACGTTAGTACCAACGCATTGTTCCACATTGTCCATTCTCGGACCCCTTCTCTTTCTCATTTATGTAAATGACATGTATAAAGCATCTTCTAGATTTGATTCTATTTATTACGCTGATGATGCCACTTTAGTAAGTTCATTATGCTATTTTGACCAAACAACATCTCCAAACGAAGAGCGTATATCTGCCAATGTTAATTTGGAATTAGATCAAGTGTATAAATGGTTGTCTGCTAACAGGTTGTCTTTGAATATTTCTTAAACAAAATACATGATATTTTGATTCCCGCAACGCAAAATTATCCAAAAAATTTTACATTGTGTATATGGAAGTGAGGAGAGTAACCTTGATTGGCATGACTTTTGTCTAGAAATGTGTACCTAAGTGTTAACGAAAGTAAATGATGGGCTTGGTGGACAACAAATTATAGCAACAAAACAGGAAAAGAAATTTTGAAAAATTATAACAGAGGCAGGAAAGGTGAAAATGTTGGGTTTTTGGTGGTTTAGAGACACATACAAGAAAGTATTTATTTTCGTCCGTTTTGGGGGAGTTAAAAGGGGAGACGAAAAAACCTTGTCACCCATCATGCAAAATATATAAAACGTAGAGGCATTATCATTTCAGTCTGCTGGGAAGCATATGCTAACTTTAAAACAAATAGCTATGTAAATCCCACAGTAAATCATATGAAGAGGTTCGTGTAAAATATGATGGTTTCAGTCCTTTAATTAATAGTAGTGACTCTCCACCAGAGGTTTTAAAGCAAACCCAGGGTAGAGTTGCAGACTTTGATCATGTTGATGTGCTGCCTGCTGTATGCATATGCTAATAAATCAGATACGACTGGCTACTCCCTGCAGGATGTTGGCTGGAGGCCTTGCTCTTGTTTCCAAGAGAAAGCGGTTTCCTCCTTTTTTAGGGCTGTAGAGGCATCTGAGCTAATCTGTCAAACATTTTTATGAATGTTGACCGAAAAGAATATAGAAATCCTCTGGGGGTAACCAAAACACATCCTTTCTGGTTCTTAGTTTCTAGCATGTTGTTTACAGCATGAATACAGGACGCATACGCTAAACATAGTCTACATGGCATGCATTTGAGAGAAGTCTGCCTAAAACAGGCAGACAAAACAGTTGTACGAAAACTACTTTTAAGACTTTGTGGCAATGTGGAAATACCTTTGCTTTTAGCGGACAATTTCTCAAATTCCCTTGAACTTGTAAAACGTGTGTACTATCCTGAAAAAGAAAGAATGTCCTTTTCTGCAGTGGCAATACAAATTTCAAAGTTTGGAATTCTTTATTGGACCATGTCTATCCTCTACTTACTAACAATTATTATAAACAATTTTCCCCATAAATATGTTAGGTGCAATCTCCGTGCGCATTTGCTAGGCACATGTACAAGAAAGACCAGCATCACCTATATAAGCAAATAAACAAAAATGCGGTTAATGAGACATCGAAAAATAATGTCATACCATCTTTCCCATTGCACATTACACCTTGTTTGAATCTCGTTTCCTCAACACATCTTATGTTCTTAATTTAAAACTGGTAAGAGCAAAGTGCCGTGGTTTTTATTCATTTTATTTTTTTTTGTAATCTCTAGGCTTGTAAGTCGACGTTAAACGTTTATTCCCTTGACATAATATTACAATTAGCTGTGTCAATCTATCAGTGCTCCAAAAGCCTCTTTAAAGGCGTGATACACTTTTACAGCACTTTACACATAAAATAGGACTTTGTTCTCAACGTGGCCTTGTAAATGTTAGATTTCTAATTCAAGATCACATAAAGTATATATTTATTGAAGATATTAAATTTAGAAGAGGGTTTTCGTGCTTGAAGTGCACTGTTTTATTTCCCATATAAAAATGATGTTTCCTATTCTTGGTAACTAACATATAAATGATTGATATATTCAAGTGACTACTGTACACACCGAATATATACAAACCGCTGCCTTTGGTGGAACCTTTACTAAGGTTCAAATATTTATAAAATTATAGATCTAACATGTGACACTTTAGGCCTAATGCACGTCAACAATAAATACACTGACTGCCCCATGGAAATAAAGTGTGAATCATTTTTGCAGATGCTTTGCGGTATCTGACCGAGTGTTTTATTTTTTTTAATATTACTTTACATGTCACACCGAAAATAATTCTAGTCTCCAGAAAAGAGTGACAGCGATGTATGGCGTACACAATTGAAGGCCAACATTTCAAACCTGAGACCAAGTTGTCTTTCAAAAAGCTCTAATGCACAAGCATCACGAATAGCCACCGGTAAGTCTATTACTGATAGAAGACACCTAAGGACACAGGTACATTGCATCTGTCGCCATGATATCAAAGAAGCAGGTAATGATTAAGATCATATGTCTGTCAAAGTCCTGATGTTGGCTGTAAAACAAATATAAGAGAAGGCAGGAAAAGGGTAATCTTGCTCTTCAAATAAAAATATTAAATATTCTTACAGAGTAAAACACCAGAAAATCTGTATAAATTGTTCCAGATGCAGGTTCTGGGGGCTGTCAAGAGCATTGCTTTAAGATCTACAGGAACAAGAAAATAATCACACCAGACTGTAACATTAAGTTGGTGAATCTTGTGGACATGTCCCTCAATATAAAGATTAAAGTACAGTTTTACAAAAACCTATACAACAGAAGTGGGGGTAGTGGGAAACTAAAACTGACCCCCCCCCCCAAAAAAAAAAAAAAAAACGCGGAACAGTCACCTGTTGTGGTATACACTTGGCGCTCAGTACCTGATTGATATGTCTATGTCACAACCAGACTGTTGGAACATGTTGGCAAGAGGAGGATGGCTGTCAAAGAAAGAGCTAGATCATTGATGGTAGTGCTAATGCAGCTACAAAAGAACACTGATACATACAAAACTTCTGTACAGCTGAGTCTTCGTTATTTTCCCTGAAATACAAATTTTAAGAATTTATTGCCGATTCCAGCTGTGCACTTTAGGAGTCTTCACACGGGTGGAGGGGGGGAGGGGCCAGGCGAGTTGGCCCTTCCACAGAATGTTTTTTTCTCTCATACACAGCGCCCGTTATGGACCACTAAAAGGGAAAAAAATAAAGAAGACTGCTATGAATGTTCTGGCTAGGGTTGTCTGTAATGTTACCATTACCATCCTGTGGCGACAATAACCGCAAATCCAAGTAGCGTAGTAGATGGATAAGAAAACCTCAAAAGCGTGGTCTGCAAAGACACAAGACACAGGACATCCAGCTTGGGCTGACATCACTTGAACGTCAAGCCATAAGACACAGGACATCCAGCTTGGGCTCACATCACTTGAACGTCAAGCCATAAGACACAGGACATCCAGCTTGGGCTCACATCACTTGAACGTCAAGCCATACGACACAGGACATACAGCTTGGGCTCACATCACTTGAACGTCAAGCCATACTGTTTCTTGTTAGCCTCAACAAGTACTGAAATGTCGCTTGGAAAGCTCCTTAAAAGTTTACTTCAGATTACATAATTCACTCTCCAAATTGCCATTTGTCATGGCCATATTGTTTATGATCTTAACGGAATGTGTTACATCTTATGATTCAGTTTATGAAGTCACGTATATGGCACTTCTATACTGTAAGACTGACTGCGGATCACGTGCATTTGGCCCTGTTGACAGACAAGATATTCCATGTCAATTTTTTCCCAAACAGAAATCAGAAAATCTGACGTATGTAGACATGCTGGATACGAACATGTTATGAAATCTGATTCCATTTTAAAGAAGCTCAATATCATGTAACATGAGGTAGATAGGCAGAGAAGCAGACAGATATGACATTGTGCATAATGGACAATAGTACATTCATATGTGTTATGGTTAGAGAGCGACAGGTTAGCTTATGGAGAGTATAGAGTTTGCATTGTGGAATAGGGTAATGATTTCTAGGAAGCGGTGTGAGACAAAAAGACACAAATATAATATTGAAAGTGTTTACAAAATGTGCAATTGATACAAGATTCACAATACAAAAGGACCCAAAAAACGTTGCTCATCCATTGTGTAAAACGAAAAAAATCTAATAAAGAAAGCAAAACAAATAAGAAAAAAAAAAAAACAGAGAGAAGATTAGGGCACACAAAAGATGAATGATGAGGGCATACAGTATACATTACGAAGTTTCCATGTCAATGGACCTAATTATGTCGAGGTGTTTACTTCAAAATTTACTTCGTGCTTGGGTAACCTAAGGCAAAAATTGTGCCACTCAATTAAAAGCTCAAATTTCTAGTTTCGTCACAAATACAGTGTACAGCAATTTTGTAAATACTTACAATAAATAATTTTAGCACATATCTTATGTTTCGAAACATATATATGGACATCAATGTACTCCTTTTAGATGGATGCTACACCCGTCAATGTTTGCTTTACCACAACAGCATTTACATTGTTTGGTCGGTCGTCTTGCAGACATAAAGACTTGCTATCACAACACTGGTCATTTTTTTCAAGTGGAAGCACGTAAGTTCACAAATATAGTTAGGATCATCATGTCTCGTAAAAAGCGTGGGACACCACATCATATTCCCGATCATGCAACGTAGGGAAAATGGTTGTACAAACAGATCCAACTTCAGGCCCATATTGCCTGTCAGTGTGATGGGTTATTATCAGTTTAAATGATGCTGTGTTATTCATTGATTCAATATTTTCCAAACGTTTGTCCTGGAAAGAAACCCAGAGATTATGCTTGACGGTAGATAATGTTGAACATACGTTTTTGTTGTGAAGTCCGACCCACTTTATGGAAGCTTTATTTCATGTCTTTTAATGGGAATCAGAACATCGAGGGACATATATAAAGTCAAAAATATTTAGAGCATTGCTGCAACATTCCGTCCATTTTGTTCAATCGTAATCGCAATCAGCTAAATTAAGATTGTTGACAGAACTACTTCCAAAAGGAAAACCCCCAGATAATGAGATTATGTTAATTACACGAAAAGGACTTGAGCAAATTTAGCTCTGCGTATCAGTGGACTGACTAAAATAGTGCAATGACAGAAAAAATACCATGCGACTGCTGAACACATGGATGGTTTAGACAGGCAGTCTTTTTAATCCAGAGCAAAAGGTTATGGGCGTCTCATAGTTCTTCCGTTATATTTTGCTGGTAGGAAATGTTCTTTTTCTGTCATACTCTCCATATGAGCATTGGTGACTTTCAGGCAGACAGAGGTTCGCAAGAATAACGAGGTAAAGCTGACATGACGGATGTTCACCTTCCACAAGCGTAAACCCATGGGTTTCAACTTCCCCCATTTCGCACAAGGTTAAGAATGAATGAACGATCGCATCTTCCCACTTTGACAAACTCTCACAAGCAAATATGAGCTGGTGTTCCACATGTCACCAGTTTAGATTGTGTATTCCTACATATATAAACATCAAAATGTTGCGTTACCTGTATATGAAAACATGTGATTGCCCATCTCTTATCAGATAACTAATGTTCCAAACACATATGTATGATATTTATCACAGGGGGCAACATGAACAGATCTTCATGATGAAGTAGGGCATCACATGGAACACCAAACTTGTTCAGATACTCTGCACGTTTCCTTTGGGAAGTTTTATTCGATATGGAAATTTATTTCATTTACATACCCACTCTTAAATTTATATTTTTGTTTTGTCTTGTTTCTTTGTCTTTCTTTCGTTTTTCGCTTTGTTACTTTTCTTTATTTCTCTTTTCATAACCTGTGAAGACCTAGGGTTCTGCACATTGCAAATGTATAATTAATTTGCTATCATCTGCCGTCAGGTTGCGTAACATCTCAACTGGAGAGGACACACAGGTGGACGTATCATTAGATCTTAGATGTCAAATTTTGGAATTTATCTGCCGATATTTTATTTTATGACACACTTAGGCTTATGCTTGAGCTGCCATGTTATCTATTTACAGGTTAACCCATCATACGCGTCACCAATTCCATGTACCACAGCATGTACTGATTATTATTGACATCAGTGGTCAGATCTGTCCATTTACTGTGAAACCAACGTGATGACAGTGTGCGTTGTGATGATACTGCATTTTATTGACGTGTCCTACACTCAGGCAATGCTATTTTTGTCCCTAAATTTATGACACTCTGACTCGTTTCATTTGTTCTGTTAGCCGTGTGTACCTACCCATTCTGGCAGATTTAACTTTCTCCGGCTTTTATGAATGATTTGCAACAAAAATGAGAAAAAAAACACGTTTTGTTAAAGTAATTAAATACATTCAAATAACAGTATGAGACCACAACGTGTCAATGTCATAGTTCTTAATTCAGTCACAGTTGAAGCTCGTTCAAATATGGACAAGCCATCAACATTAACATCACTGGATATAATATCAAGCCTAGGATATCCATCAAGCAATGCATTAAAGGTTGAATATCTTAATATGGTAAGATATCACATTGACAAAAAGAAACAGATGTCATGGCAAATGAAAAAAAAACAACAGTTTTCAAGAATTACAGAGAAACTGCACCTAATATCCAAGCAAAGAAGAAGCATCCATGATCAAATCACGTGAGCGATCAAACAAGCTTAGCTAACGTCGAAATCCGGACGTACTAGAGAGACATGCCAGCAAAAGACTCGTGGAATATTTTGCGGCTTCAGCATAAGCATGATTGTTGATGCATCAAGTGATGAGATTGATACCTGTCTGAGAATCATCCTTTTGCAGCCAGCCAAACAAACAGATGGACATTTTCCCGTTTCCTGAGAACAGGGAAGCTTGCCGTAGCATGGCGAACAATTATTGTCGAAATACCATGCTTAGCATATTGAAACACGACATTATAATTACTAAGTACTTTTTTTTTCGAAGAGACAAAACCACGTCCCTTTCAGAAAAGCCTATTCATATACGAAGGTAAGTGGGACTACAAGTGTCTTCACACAGTAAATTCATACAAAAACACAGAGAGAGAGGAGCAGGTAATGGGTTTTCATAATTTTAGAAAAAAAAATGCTTATCTTCCTCGTCTGGGAAATAGCTGCAATTATTATGACAGATGTATGCACTGGTCATTTGTTTACAAACCCCAAACGCTGCACATCAAAGCAGTATTTAAATTGAAAAAGCTTTTATGTGGTCAAAAGAAAATATAAGTGAAGTAATTACTGCACACTTGCCAGGTTGCTTGTTCTATCACACTTCAATGAATCTCATAGTGTAACCAATTGCGCATAATGATTCAATGTTTTAAAGGCAATATTACATCACATATCCACGCTTGTGGACTTAAAACAAGTGTTTGAATGAACGCTACTTACTTAGATATCCATAAATTTTAACCTGACAAATTGTTAGATAGTCATCACAAGCACCCGTTTCCCTTATACTGACATACTTGCCCACAATGCGTGTATCTCATGTGATTTTTTTTTTTACTGTCTGCTTTGGGTACCCTACCGGAGTAATAGTGACATAATTTTTAATCGCTTGGGGAGGATTGATTTCCAACACTAGTATTGAGCTGCAACAACCCTTTTCCCAGCTGCAAAGGTTAAAATACTATAAAACAACTAATTTAGAAAATAGTTAATCTGTCCCTTGTGTTTGCTGCTAAATATGCAATAAAACGGGCTAGAATATTTGTCGTCCCCCCCCCTCGTTCTGATTGACTTCCACATTTTTTTAATTTTTTTTTTGCTCAAACCCCTTTTCAAATTAATGGGATCAGTTATTGTTGCATGTGCGACCATGTTGACTTGACATTGATTCTTTAAGTTTATAATTCAAACCAGTTTGCCCTCCTACGGCAACAAATTACAGCTTCAGGTCTTTCTGGCACACAAAAGCCTCATAGCCCTATATGAGGGGATCTGGTGAATATCAATATTCCTATGAGGCGAGGGCCTGCCGAACTAAATTCAATAATACATTTCTCCAACAGTTGTTGAAAAATATCATAGACATTTGGATTGAAATTTTCAACGTTCAAGCATCTCATATATTGCATGTTCTGTACGAGGCTGAATAAAATAACTTGTATCAAGTTTTTAGACAAGTTTGATTTACAATATGTGACAGCTGTTGGGGACTGCCGTTTATGCAACTTCAACGTTTGGTAACGTTTATACATGTTAAATATCTGACATAATAAACATGGGTTTTTAGCGTTTTTCCATCAAGGTGACAAATAAACTACACATTTGAAATAATTAGCACTACTTTGTTAAATCACATATTCCATTGATATATATATATATATATATATATATATATATATATATATATATATATATATATATATGTGTGTGTGTGTGTGTGTGTGTGTGTGTTTGTGTGTGTGTGTGTGTGTGTGTGTGTGTGTATGTGTGTATATAGTGCGCCAATCCTGAAATTGCTCACGATAGTATATGTTTATATTTTAAACCTGCTTTTGCGTATGCCTAGTCCTTAGGGTGAAAAAGCTCTGTAATAATATAGCATTTGTGAATGAAATGAGTTCCTCAAAACATTTTAAATTTATTGTGCTTTATCAGTTCCGCCTTCTGTGAAAAAATATCACTCTTAGTGACTCAAGGTACATATGCTAGCCTGTTGTCCATTCTAACGTGTTGCAAGCAATTAAACGCCTCCTTAAATAGCATATGAAACATATCCAGAATTTTTGGTAAGAGCATGAAATATTGACCTTACTCAGCTTTTAAAATAAGTAAGATAAACTTTAGTTGTGTAATCTACACGTTTGAAATGCAAGGTGCCAGTGTGCTGATGTTGTTATCTTTGTTGATTTTAAGAAAGGTACCAAGGCCTTCACTGCTGGCTTTTCATGTCAAATGTCTTCTCTGACTGGAAAATTGTTGCCTTTAAAGTTGAACGGTGCCATAATACACAATTTTGTGGTTTTTAAGATTTATTCTTTCCGTTTTCGTTCTTCGTTGAGTTTTGATGTAACATAATTAAATATATGGGGAGATCTAAGAGAAAAATGTCCACTTTTTCATAATGAGATTGTGTCTATATTTATACATTATCTATTGATATAATTTCACGGAAAATTATACAAGTTTCTTAAAACACATAGGGTTGGAAATTTGATATATATATATATATATATATATATATATATATATATATATATATATATATATATATATATATATATATATATATATATATATATATATATATACACGTTTTTGTTGACAGCAACCAACTCTGGACCCAATGTAGAGTGTCGAAATATGGTCTTGTACAAAATAGTCAGTGGGATATACTAGTTAATACATGGTCAGCTAGTGTCACCAGAACTGGTACTCCAATTGTACCCTTTGTATTAACAGTTGTGTGAATAATAGATTTTACAACGGTGTTTCTATGATAAATGTAAACAATGTATTTATAATATTCTTTGTACAAAAAGATTTCCATTTAAAGCATTTTATAACATTGATTTTTTTTTTCTACTGATGGATTTCCAGACAAATGGGCCAGTGGACACTTCCTAGTAAATTAAATGTGTTGGTCAGTGGCACGTGAAGAAACTGGTTGACTTCAAGAAAAAATTCGATCAAATGTTTGAAGATATCTTGCAACAAGCTCGAGGAGGCTCTTCATACACCATGATGGTCTACATGGGAATGCAGTAGTCCCCCCCAAAACCTACAGGGCCTTGGTGCAGATGCCATTAAGGAGAATAGGGAAAGTATCCCTCAGTGGAAAGAGCCCCTGGCAGTTGTTGTAAGCTTCTTCATTGCTGTAAGCATCTTTGATCAGTTCAAAATTGGATAAAGTGGCTATATGCAAATCACCATAAAGGGAGGTAGGTATTGTTTTCACTTTAGAACTTGTATTATCGATATAATATACTGATTTGTACATAACAATTAGACTATGTAAAATATATTATCTGTTGCAACCTTTCATATGACTATGTTGGATTGGAATTATAAGTAAATTTATTTGTACAGTCATTACGTTTGGAAATGTATTGATCGGAACAGAAACTTCAGTCACATATGTAGCCTTTCATTCACATGATTGACATTCAAACTAGAAGCTTCAAGTACAGAGGTTGACACGATGAACAGAACAAAAGTTATAATGTTGCCTGAAATTCTTGATTAACATCATAAATATTAAAAAATAAATGTTTCTGTAACAAAGACCTTCTCTGCATGCCGAGATCTATTTTGGTACCCTGGGCCAAACAATACAAAGTCTTCACTGAATAATGGGAACAGCTAAGAGGCAACACAACATCAGACAAGATCAAGGGCCATCATAAAGTATCTCTGTATAAAGGCAGATGTCCCCACATACAAAATGTTGACTTTCAACAACATTCTAGCTTTTGGGAATGTTCTCAATGCACAAATGTTAGTATGTAGTCGTGCTTGTGGTACATATTTATTTGTGTTTGCCACAACAAATCCAACAAAAGATTATTTGCACCTTCATGAGCAAAAAGAACCTTTTCTGTGACATTTCCAAAATTATACAATTTTTTGGCTCCTGCTACTTTGACTGAAATCCAGTGATCACAATACCAAACACTTACTTCTGTGACAACACCTGTAATATGTGTCATAGAAAACGTTGTGTAAGTACAGACTGTATAAACTGTCAAACATGGCACATAGTCTGTCATAATCCTGAAGGATTCTAATGTCTCCAGGCCAAGCTGGCAGGGAAACCTCTACGCAATACATGGTGGTGCTGTACCACATGTAAACATGTAGTGAATAAACCGGAAAGGAGCATCAAAAAACTCCACTGTAGGAGATGAAAATGCTTCTGTTGCGGTAAATATGTAGTAGGAGGTCTCTTGTATCATATCAAACCAGACAGCATCAGACCTGGTGTCCCTAGGAAGAATCTTTATTTTGATTTTGAAAGCACCAAAGACCAATTATCTGACTGCCAAGAAACACAACGTGAGCACAACAATAACATAGTATTTATAGGATTTCTCATTAAATTATAGCTGTATCATCGAGAAAAGGTAAAGGATACAGACTGTCCGTATCACCACAGTGCAAAGGTCAATCCAAATCACCACAGTGCCAAAGGTCATTTAGAACTACTTTCCCCCCATATTTGGAAAGTCTGCGAGGTCAAAGGTCAGACCTTTGCTTTGATCTGCAGGCGACATTTCTCACTATGGACCTGCCTCTCTCCATTCTTGAAGAAATTCTGTGGTAAGGTAAGTTTACTTCAAATTTCTGACGTGAAATTGTTTTCCAAAATTAAATGATTACAATTTTGGGAAGTTAAGAACAAATTTGGAGACGTTTCTAAGCACGGAATTGGATATTTTTTCACCCAAATTCATTGCAGGTAATGCCACTGCCATTTCTGAGCACACCATATCGGCAGCCGAAGAACTGGTGAATTTCATATTGTCCCATGAAATTGCATCTGAAAGTACAACTGCACACCTTGCCACAGAGAAATTTTTTTGCTGATCCTATTCCTTCTGATGTCCCTGGATAGAAATATCAACTGCCTTTGATGTTACCCTCACCGTTGTGGCAGGCTTTGACCACAGGCACCACCCGTTGGTGACCCAAACAGACGACATCTGTGCCACTCCAGACGGAGTGCGCCAGTGTACCCAGCCCAATGTCAACATTCATCACAATAAAAATCCATGTGCATCAGAAACATTGCCCAAATCCGAAATGATTAGAGAGTACATAAACTCAAACACAAAACAAAAACACTGTAACAGAAACCGAATCATCTTTCAGTCGCTAGCAGCGCTGGTTACTGGCGCTATCACGTGGAGAAAAAGGAAACATATTTGGTATTCCGCCTGTTGAAATGGATTTGTACATTTCTAGCTTCCTGATTGACATTTAAAACCAGGATGGGACTGAGTATGAACCAGACACATTAACATCAATTCACCGTGCAATAGGCAGAGAGCTTGATCACATGGGTTGCAAGTATTCTCTTGTAAAGAGTAGTCAGTTTGAAACCCGTAAGAAGGTGCTTGCTACACACCGTAAAAATTAAAACAATCTGGCAGGGGAAATAACCTAACAAGGCTGACTGTTTAACAGATGCCGATGAAGAAATACTCTGGCAGTCTGGGCACACAAACGCCGTTGTTTTTAATAAACACCGTGTGGTATTTCATAACCAAATGCTTCGGCTTTTGTGGAAGCCATGGAAGCTGTCAGCTAGAATGGGACGACATCAAAATTGTCGATGACAACAATAACCATAGTCGTTACTTGGTTTTCAATGAAGACAAACCAAAACGAGAACGGCAAACACAGCTCAATTCAGGGAACTTGCTCCAAAAATATTTGAAAACAAATCCAATCCTGAAAGATGCCCAGTTCTTGAGGTGTGCTCACAAAAACAACCAATTGAAATGAATTTTCATGGCGTCCCATTCTTCCTTGCTGTGATACAAAATCCGGGTTCAGATTCACCTTGGTTTGAGCAACAACCAATGGGTTGTCAAAGGATCGAACAAATGATGTCCCGCATGGCAAAAGCTGCTGGTTTATCTGGGCACAAAACCAATCACAGTGTGTGTTGCACCATGTGCACACAGCTGTTGCAATCTGGGTGGCTCCCAATATGATCGCTCAGTTGAGTGGTCACAAGAACCTAGAATCCATTGCCAATTATGCAGTAGCCAGCTTAGATCAACAGAAACACATGTGTGAAGTGCTGCAGGGAAGGTAACCAGTGGCTTCTGCCAGTACAGCAGACTGCACAGTTGAGAGGGCATCTGGGCGCTCCGTTGACGTTGTGGTTCCCACCCGTCAGCAGACCTTTGTTGGCATGGATCAAAAACAACGCAGTGGGTTCACCGGAGCCAATTTCTATGGTACTGTGAACATCTATGTATCAAATCAAAAGTAAATTGACCGTGTTCCTATATGGTGTGCAAAGTCCCATTTGTCCACGGGTTGTACATCGATTTTCGGCTGATATTCCTTCTAAATTCTTGCAGTTGGCACACGTCAAGCATGTAGTTTTCAAATGACCCAATCAATGGATCCTGCGTTAGTTATTCATTTGCAAAGCTATGCAAAGCCTTCTTTGATGAAATAAACGTTAAAACTGTTTTTAATTGTCTTTTTTGTATTTAACGATGAAAATAAAATTACAGCTATAATTACTGCTGTGTGGAGGAGAATCGTCAGCAGACTGGCTACATTCCCGCGGCGGATCACTCCTCGGGTAGACACTTGGAGAGATCTACCGCAGGAGCGAGGCTAGTCTGCTGACTCGTCTCTTCCTCTTGGCTGGTTTTACTATTGTATCACAGAGACCAGTACATGTAGTACTTGTAGATGTTGCTAACATCGAAATGACGCCTATTGTGGTAGACTGGCATATTATCACATTTCAGAAGTAGTGAGAACTTCATGTGATGTATGTAGAGGTCATTTTTGCACACAATGTCTAAATGCCCATAATGGGACCCTCTTTGCTCTAAATGTAACAAATATGACTTTGAACACCACAACTTTGCCAAGATGACTTGTGACAAGTGTGGTCAAAGGGAGTGATATTCAGGGATGAGATCAAAGCTGCTCACTCTTGGAAGAGGCCTTTTCAATTAACATTGTACCAACTCTACCATCTTATCATATAATGAAAAGTACAGGACAATATCTTCTTGTTCGAATAGCTGACAAGAAATCTGTCACACCTTCAAGAATTATATATTTTGACAGTAATATCATGTATATGGGGGCAGCCCATGGCATGAATATTTGCGTTTTTAATTCCCTGGATTTCTAGCCCACGAAATTGACTGCCCTCCCGAAAGCGTCCAAGTTGCCCCAACCCACAGAAGGGTACTTTTCCCATTTCTTTAACAGAGCAACCAATAAAGACTGTTAGACCTTACCCCAATTGAAAATATCATGGTGCCGATTATCTGGGAACCAGGGAGCCCAAGGAATTCATGGCATGGTATGCTGCCCAACATGACAGCATTTTTGCTGTGGACATTTTGGAACATTGTACTTCAGATGTAGATTATCTTTGACAAGCTTTCTGAAAATTTTGAGCTTTCTTTTTATTGATGCAACTGGGGGAGTACATTTAGAATGTGACGGAGAGCTAGTAGGAGACTGAACACATGGGGTACAGACTTTTGACCATATCACTTTAACCTCTGTACATATTGCTGTCCTAAATACCCAGTGATGACAAGCTACATATTGTGTCACTTGACCTGACCCAACCTGTAACTCAGTTCCATAAATGCATAAAATTCTTGATATGGTCCCATTCCTAGCAAGTTAGCAATGTTTTTGTTCGACAAAAGAATTGCCAGTTTTGCATTAATTGAGAATTTTGATAAAAATTACTGTGGTCAGATAGAAGCATATTTTGGCACGAATAGGTTTTGGATATTATCTTGTTGGAATATGTTTGACATTTGAATTGTACTTCTAATAATAAACCTTTCAAACACATTTCTCCTTGTGGCTTTTCCACATTTTGCAAAAATATTTCTTAATCAAATACGAAAAGTTACAAAGAGTGACCAAAAGATTAGAAAAAAAGTTCAATGCGCAGCACACAAAGAACCAGATTTTAAAGTTTATCATAGGTAAGCAGGCTTAAAATTTCTTTGAGTTTCATGATCTAGAGCAGTTACAATGCACACCTTCCCAATGCCCAATATTGTCTGGGTGACGAAATCAATGATGGTTTTGGCTCTATTAAATAGTTCACAGCCCCCAAACTAGAATGGTAATTTCTCTGCATGTAAGGTAAAATCGCTCTTACAAATACCCTTTAGTGCGTCGGAAAACCATTACGTATATGATTTATTAACAATTGAGACATGTTTATTGACCAACAGTTTTCATGAAACATGATAATTGTTACCGCCTCTCCTATCAAAATACTGTGCCATTTAAATTGTTTTATAGTCCGTTTGAGATAATCGTCCCAAACTCTGGGGGAGGCAATACTCTCATTAATATCTTTAGGTGACAAAAGTGCACTTTTCTCGAGAGCGCAGTACAATTGAATAAGAGTATATACCAGCAGTGGCAGGGCAGGGTGAAATGGGAGATATATACAGGTGTCCAAATCATATGCAAATAGTTTTAAGTATCCAAAAAAAAAAAAAAAAGAAAAGCACACACATTATTTATGATCGATTTTCATATAAATGCCTCATTTGCACCACTCGTCTCATTATTTGAGTGTTATGTGATGTTGAACAGCATAGATTTTATAAAGCGGTAATTGCATCAAGCAATGAAGCTAGTCTCTTGTCAGTGTTCCAGTCTCTGGTAGAGCATCCCTGTGCTTAATATGATTAGTCAACTGCCTACCTGTCACATATCGAGACCCACTACACAGGTAAATGCAAACCTAGTCCACATAAGCTTAAAGTAGCGGAAGGCATTGAGCCGCTCGCAACGTTACCACAACTTGGACGGAGAAGACCCATGTTTCACATTGGACCCACAAAACCAATAATTTGATTTATTGTACAATTATCTCAATTTATTCCAAGCAAGGCCTCAAGTTTCGTATCAATATGGTTGTTTTCAAGGATTTTATCAGGCGGCTTCCAAGAGAGTATCAGATTTGACATTTTTCCAGACTTCTTAAACGTTTCAGAACGAGGCCTTGGGTGAAAAAAAAACAAAAAATACTGTTCGTAGGTAATATATTTATCTTTCAATCACGTTTATTTAAAGCAAATCGATCATTTAGCATTAAATTGACGCTGTCCACCAAATTTATTGATGGGCAGAAATTTTCATATTAAGAAATAAGCATTGAGACGGACCCTTTCCCCCCACATTGTTGGCTGTGATGACAATACTACCCTCTAAGCAAAGTCAGTTGTGGGTTCAATACCCCAAAAACATATGATGATGATGATGATGATGATGATGATGATGATGATGATGATGATGATGATGATGATGATGATGATATATGTTTTAAAGCTGCTTACCTATCGCCTGCACATATGCTTTATGACCAGAAGTGCGAAGGTAGCCAGATAACCAGAGGGTTTTTTACTGAAGAGATGTAAATATTATGGAACAAGCGGACTCCATATGTGGAAAAAATTGCAGTAACACATGCCAGGATGTGAATGGGCTTCACCCACCCTAATAATGAGCTTATTCTTTTTGGAATGAGTGTTGTTGGATGACCTTCATGCTCATGTAGACCAAAATTTAGAGAACATTCGTAATCATTTTTTTTTATTTGAATGTAGACTCAGACTCAGACTCACATATCTTTTATTTGACTGAATATACATGTACATTATTTCAGTAACATATATAGCCAGGAGACCCTCATTAAGGCCACAAGAGCCGCTATCATAAGGGCCACCTAAAAATACTATTGATATACAAAAAATTGTACTTAGAATACAAGGTTTTAAATAGAGATGTAAGTACCTTACCCAGTAAGCAGGGAAAAATTATGTCTTACATATTAGCAAAAGCAAATGGGGGCTGCTTATGGAGTGTTACAAAGATAACAGTTTGGGATAGAACAAATAATGTTACACTTTTCAATATAATATTTTTTTTATAAAGAGGGCAAAACCCTTTTTGCTATGAGTATGAACCTTGTTTATAATGAAGTCAGGGGTTGAGTTCAATGTTTTTATGATTTCATGTCTTAGACAATTTTCTGTCCCTACAATATTGCTTTTTCTACAAATATACGGTTTCTATTTCTAACATTGTAATTATGAAGTACAGAAGTTGTATTTATTTCAAAGGTTTTGAAGTATTCGGGTAACTGATTTTTGACATACTTAAAGTAGAATTTCAGTTGTTGTAGGAGAAATATATCACTAATCTTCAATAACTCCAAGGTTTTGTAGATTGGCTCTGTATGTGCATTTAATCTGCTTTGGCTAATGATTCTCACACATTTTTATCTGGAGCATTGCAATTCTAATACTTTTATGACCCAGAGAAGACATCCGTAATTAAGATGAAGAAATACTAGAGAGTAATATAGTGTCAGTAGAATATTCTGCGGTAGGTATTCTTTTACTTTGTTTAAGACACCAATAGTTTTGGATATCTTTTAAGAAATTTTATCAATATGACTGTTCCAATTTAAATGTTTGTCGATTTGTATGCCTAAGAAATTAAAGTCATTTACACATTCAATTTTTGTGTTATTTATTTCTATTTCAGGAATTGTCACCTTTCTTTGTGAGTTATGAAATAACATAAATTTGGTTTTCTTTTCATTGAGGGACAATTTATTTAATTTCAGCCATTTGCTCATTTTACATAGTTCAGCATGTATATTGTGTGATAATTCTTGTGTGGTGTCAGATTTTAGCAACACTTGTAAAGTACTGTATAGTGTTGTATCATCAGCGTATATAAGAGGTTTAAAGTGGCTGGAAGCTGAGGGTAGATCATTTATGTAAATTATAAATAATAATACAGGGCCTAAAATCGAGCCCTGAGGGACATCAGTGGTTATATTTAAGAGCAATGAGCAATTGTGGCTCCCATGATAGCGACATACTTTTGTCTTAATGGGAGTCTCCCAGACCAAAATACTGTATGTATATCCTTATGTTTCATTTATTTTGTGTTTTATGTCAAATTTAATGTATTTTTGGTCGAATAAAAGAATCCTGAATGACTTGGTGTCATTTAATTACACATATTGTTTGCGGTCAGTTAAATAGTTTTTGAGTAGTTTAAGTGCCATATCACCAAAACCAAAATATTCAAGTTTCTGAATTAGAATGTGATGGTCTAAAGTGTCGAACGCGTTTGAAAGGTCCATGAAAATACTGATAGGAATCTCATTTTTGTCCATACTACTTGATATTCTATCGATTAGTTCAAGGGATTATTTTCAAACGCATGTTTGCAAATATTTTCTAACAGGTTATAATTTTCTTGTGTGGTTAGTATTTGGGTTTTTGTTCATTTTGTCAAATATGTTTGATGTACTGATTTCTTTCAGAAAATTATTGTAGGATTCTGATGTATTCTGCCTAATATAAATGTATTTTGGATTTGATTCAAATGTTTTACCACAATCAAGAGATATGAAGTATGGAAAATGATCAGAGATGTTTGACATTAAGATTCCAGTGGTGGGAGAATCTTTAAAGTTTGTTAATTTTAACAGAAAATTATCTATCAAAGTGCCTCTATTTTGGGAGAGTCTGGTAGGTAAAGTCATTTGTGGAAAAAAGCGAAGTGATGTAATAATGTCAAAATATGTAGTTATGGTCCTAGAACGTTCACGGGGGGGGGGGGGGCAACCATCACTGGCAATACGATGGTTCACGTCTTTATCAACATGTCCGCAGGGCCCGGGACTCCCCATTGAAACTAATAAATCCATGCAGGCACCTGTAGGCCTGATTATTGACTTTGGCGGACTCCACTGATATTTGTTTACTCCATGATAGTTCAAAACTTTCTTTTGCGTCCCACTGAAGTCGTTCACTCACATGTTGCTTGTCCTAAAATATGATAAGCATCAACTTGTTATTGTCTTGTTTGATGTCTTGATATCTGGTTTGCTGGTACATCAGCTGTTTGAATTGACCTCATAAAATGGAAATACAGTCGATGATATTCATCCAAGCTGAACACTCTTCCATAATCAACGGATTTTTAACGAGGTTTTCCCGATTGTCATTACGTTAGATTTTTTTATAAATGCAATATTCGCAAATCACTCAACGTAATATCATAGGATAAATGCCGACAATCATGCGGTTGTGTTTATGGTTGGAACTCAATTATTCTGACGTGCAGAAACGAGCCGTGTAGCGGCAAGTGGCTTTGGGCGTCACAATCATTTCACTCCAGCGAGTGACACCGCTCATGATTGTTTGTATAAGTACATATACCTACACTATAATGAATGAGTCGTCTGGATATGCCCTTGAAGAGGCAGCTTAAAATAACCAAAAAACACGATAAAAATGCCTAATTTTGCATAATATATACCATTTGCCGATAATTATAGTCCAAAAGCATGCTATCTATCTATGTATCTATCTATCTATCTATCTATCTATCTATCTATCTATCTATCTATCTATCTATCTATCTATCTGTCTATCTATCTATCTGTCTATCTATCTATCTGTCCATCTATCTATCTATCTATCTATCTATCTATCTATCTATCTGTCTGTCTGTCTGTCTGTCTGTCTTTCTCTCTGTCCACCCATGCATCCATTTATCTGTCTGTCTGTCTGTCTGTCTGTCTATCTGCCTGTCCATCAATTTTTATGGTTAGCACTTTACTCTCTTCCCCACATAATCCAAAATTAATAATCGTATGTTATCAAGCGAAACTGTTCTTGAGGGTCTCCCATTAGTAGCACAGAACGCCTTTATAGCATATTACTAATAAGGTGTATGCAATACAACATACCCATGCAGGTGTCGTAGCAGTAGTGATAGAAAGATCCAGTTTTACTTGCACCTAAGGGTCTGTCCCATTGTACATTGATTGAAGTGTCTACAAACACGTGTTGACCAGAATATGAATTTTTTTATTCACCTAAAAGTTCAGGAGACCCGAATAATCCAGACCTGGTAGGCTTTTGCCCCTTTTTCATTATCCACTGAAATATTGAGCATTGCTTAATGTGTTAAATTGATATAACCTTTGAATTTATCCTAAATATCACTCACCCTCGCGTAGAATTTAAAGGGAATAAACAGCCCTGGTAACACGTGCATATATGATGGCCGTCTTATGGTGATGGCTGGAATTATTGGCCTTTCAAAAATAATGTTAAGATAGGATACTCAGTTGATGACATGGACTATCGGTATAGAGTGAGTCACATACCATGACCTCTGTGCCCCTTGAAGTGCATCCTGCACAATGTCAGGAAACAAGTATCATGTTTTTGGCAAGCTGGTTTGCTCTTCATTGTCATTGGCTGTTCAGATAAATTGGGGCAACCGTAAAAGTTTTTTGGTAACTGTTATTTACAGGCATCCCCACTCTACCATTAAGTTTACTTTGATCACTTTGAAGACATGCTAGTGCACATGGATAATCCCATATATGAATCTGTAATAACTGGTGATTTCAATATTGATTTTTCTCATGTTAATAGTAGCGAAAACTCAGCATACAAACTCAATGATTTGATTTCTACATATGACCTTAGTCAAACAATCAAGGTCCCAACGAGGATCACAGATACGTGTGCAACAATCATTAATCTTACTATCACAAACATTAAAAATTCAATATTTCTCAGTTGCAAACCACCTGTTTAATTTTACAGTTTTTGACTGTATTCACCAAAGAGCTAATCGCCGCTATGTGACTTCTAGAAATTTTAAGGGATTGAATACTACTGATTTTTTTAGCTGATTTACATATTGTACCATGGCATATTATCGAATGTTTTGGTAGCATTGATGATGTTTGGCTAGGTTGCAAATTACTTTTCACTGATGTTGTTAAAAACATGCCCCCTCAAAAAATTTAGAGCCCAAAAAGCCAACATCCCTTGGTATAGTAAAGAGATTGAAAGAGTTAAATCTCTTAGGGATCAATGGCTCCCATTACAAAGAAAAAATGGAGAAATAGAGTTACATCATTAGTCTGCCAAGCTACGTTTAAACACTATTCCTCAACAGTCAATAATAACAAAGGGAATAGTAAGGACAACATGCAGCGTGTGCTGAAAGACCTCTTACCAACATGTTCACAAAATGCTATTACTTCTTTAATTATTAACGATACATTTATTACATACATTTTCTGAGATTGCCAATGAAATCCACACATTCTTGATTGAACTTGACACTCATTTATTTAACCAAATTCCATTAGATCAGTATTTGACTACCTCATCGATTACATGCCACATTCTCCTGGATATTTTTCTTTACGCAGTATCTCTGAACATGATGTTTCAAAACTTTCGGCAGAACTACCACAAAACAAAGCAACAGGTCTTGACAATATCCAATCCAAACTTCTTAAAATTGCTCCCCAGCTATATCAAGCCTTTGTCTTAAATAAATCGCTAAAAACAAGAATTGTATCTGATGAAAGCTTGCTTGTATAACTGAAAACAACCCATGGAGATATGTACTGGCGTCTCTGAAGGGTCAATTCTATGTCCCCTCTTGTTTATTCTTTACGCAAATGGTCTCAGTATCTATTTTAAAAAATCTAAAATCAACCTATATGCGCATTGAACTCTGTCTTATTATGCTGACAAATCCAACGATGTTGTCTCCACTGTATTACAGTAAGAGCTGGTTCAAGTAGCTAACTGGTTGCATGCATATAAAATTAGTCTCCACCTGGGAAAAAACAACTTGTATGCTTATTAGCAGCAATCACAAGAAAAATTCCATCAACTCAACCCTTGATCTGTCACTCAATGATCAAGCTATCTCCCAATCAGAAGCTTGTAAGTACTTCGGTGTAACGCTTAAGCAGAAAGTAAAATGTGAAAAGCAGGTTGATGAGGTGGATACTAAAATAAAGAGAGCTCTTGGTGTTTTGGCAGAGCTGCAAATTTCCTTTGTGCATGCTCCAAAATTACCATGTACCAAAGCTTGGTGTTACCTCATTTTGATTATTGTAGCAAGTCTGGGATAGAAATCTGCAAACAGATGACATGCTGAGGACCGTAAAATAGATAAGTGTCAAACAGAGATTGTTCTACAATCTTTGTATTTTTCTTTGGAAAATAGTTAACAATGAAGTCCCACCTTATTTTCAAAATATTTTTACTCCAGTGACTGAAGTCCATTTCTATCATACAAGAGCATCCAATTCCTCAATTTTTCTAGGCACGGTCTTCCCCTAAAACTATATCTTTTATTGGTACCTAATTTTGGAATGAACAACCTCACCATGTCCGGGATGCACGATCCCTGTTTATTTAAAAAAAAGTTATATACAATTCATCTTTGATTACCTTGAGCCTTTCTGATCAATGATCTTGTTAACATTGATTGTTTATCAGACCTTTGTGCTCTCGACTGATCATATGCCTTATGAGCTTAATGAAATTGACTTTTAGTGTTCTTGATGAACTATCTTTTAATTCACCTTGTGGACCTCTCATCTACCCATAATCATCTGATTTTTACTCGTTAAATGACCTGGTCATATTTTTTAATTGTTATGGCATCCAAGCCTCAACAGTCTTGTACAGGCCTGGGATTGCAATAAACTTGTCAAACTTGCTGATGTGTCCATTCTTCTTACCTTTCAATAATAAAAGCACAGCCGATTGTTGCCTGAAGGTTGGCTGGCTGAATTCCCAAGATTTATTAATTGAATCAGAAATTTTATTAAATTCTGAGGAGAAGAGAAAAACTTACTTGCAACATTGCTCACAAAAGCAATTTAGTTCCACATTACTTATTAATGCTTAGGAGAAATCTGAAGGATCAAGACACAATAAAGCCGCTACAAGTGATATACATTGTTGTTATTAAGTGCACATCACTTTATGTACGTTTATCTCAACAGGAGTGAGACTTGATAATAATAATAATAATAATAATAATAATAATAATAATAATAATAATAATAATAATAATAATAATAATAATAATAGTAATAATAATAATAATTATAATAATGCTATTATTATCATTATTATTATTATTATTATTATTATTATTGTTGTTGTTGTTCTTGCTGCTGCTGTTTTTCCTTCAATGATGATGATAATGATAATAATAATAATTACAATAGTGATAATGGTAATGCTATCATTATTATTATTATTATTATTATTATTTTTATTATTATTGTTATTATTATTATTATTATTGTTATTATTATTATTATTATTATTATTATTATTATTATTATTAGTATTAGTATTATCATTATTATTATCATTAATATGTTGTTGTTGTTGTTGTTGTTGTTGTTGTTGTTGTTGTTGTTGTTGCTGTTGGTGTTCTTGTTGCTGTTTTGCTTTCAATGAAGTTGCAATATGGGATACAGTTTGGATGTCCGTGGTAATACCTAATGAAAAAGTGTGATTGTTGAATTGTTTCAAAAATACAATGGATCCATCACGTCCACACTTTGCCCACCCACTGTTTGTAAAAAGAGTTTGTAATTTCGTGGGAACATTCACATAGCTGACTGTGTTTACGCCATCCATATAGCCTGCTTTATGTATAAGGTACAATTGAGAGTCTACGTGATTGTCTCGTATCCTGAATTTTCATGAATACTTTGTACTGGTATGTTTTGTTTAGATGCAGCCCTGATACTGCTATTTGCAGACATGGTGTTGTAAATGTCATCTTCTTTTTTCAAGGGAGAGAGAGACCAAATATTGCAAAGGAAATCTCATGGATTTATTGACAAAAACTACAACAGTAATAATAATCACTGTTTTGTGGAACACACACCGTGATAATTTCACCAAGACACGATATTTTGCGAATTTTCCTAGAGAATGAGAGCAAAACTTTTGTCTTAAAATTATGCAGTTAATGAATAAATGAAAAAACAAATAAACAAACAAGCAAACAAACGAACGAACAAAAAAAAAAAAAAAAAAGCTGTGGTGCTACAACTCTCGACGTTTTGTTTTGCAATTTCATTACATTCTCATGTTTTACAACTCTTCCAGCAGCATGCTCAAAACCACAAATATTCATGTACAGTATATTTCGAGAAATCCAAGGTTATTACACAAAATCTGAATTTAACATTGCTATTTTATTATATCCCCTTATAGTGCAGATCAGGGGTTTTTCAAGCTATCTTAGCTTGGAGGTTAGTATGTTTCAGTAATATGTAAAAATGGTGGCTCTGTGCTTTTGAAAAGCAATGAATTACAGACCCATGTTTTGTGACATTGCAACGGCCTAGATATTTTGATATTGCAAAGAAAGAGTCGCTTCAAAACAAAACAAAAAAAAAAAAAAAATGATGGATGAGACGGATACTAGAAACTACAAGAGATTTGCTTTGAACCTGTTGTTAATTCAATCTTAATCAAAATATGCACCAGTTGCCGATATGAACTGATATCATGTTAATCCACTTTTCAAATGAAAACAATATGCTGATCTTGCATAAAGACTGATAGTGCCATCAAGTGGACATATAATGCACAGTAACTTGAAAAATTAGGCAAACAGAAACAAAAATAGAGGGCGATACTCATTATACAGATCAAGGGATCATGAAACCTGATATGATTGGACAAATACAGTGGATATCTTTATATTGCAGACATGGTTCTGGGTTTTGAGCAGTTGGTAGTGTCCAGATGATATTCATCATCAATAAGGGAGAAATGTAGATACTAAGAAAACAAAAGTCAGGATATGTAGGAATTGATGACATTTAAGGATCATGAATAATTTGATTTAAACGGGAAATCAAAAAGAGACAAACACACATCCACATGTTATAAGTATCTTGGTTTATTGACATCCACTAATTTAAACTGTTGTAAACTAGCAAGGTGAATCACGAAAAGCGATTCCTAAGTTGAAGGACTATGGATAAAAAAGAAAGACATGGAACTTGTCTTATCATGTCTTATCATCTTACCAGTCATATGGTCACAAGGCTTCTGGTTACCAGGGCGAGCACTGATTCTTACAGCCTTGGGAAATGTAGGAGACTGCTGTTCATGTTTCTCGGTATCATGCAATGTAATATTATAAACTATAAAACACCTGGAAAATTATTATCCATGGAAACAGATTGATACCCTTCACTACGCTCTTTCATGTTACTGAGACGCTACTAAGATCACTTGGACATATGGTGTTAAACAAAAGGCTACCGGGACTCACAGAATAAGAATAGTATACAGATATTAGGCATAAAACAAAATAAGATGTTCAAGGGTATATCGCACAATTAAAACATTAAAAAGACCATAACAACAACATTATAGCGTAAAGATTTTTGTTTTGGACACTGAATGCCGTTCAGCTATATGGGGACAAGACTCATGTATTTTTGCTGCACTGTAGATATCACGATATACAAGCACACATCTTCCTTGCTGTAGAATTTCTACTGTTAAAATGTATGTAGCATTACCATCATTCCCTTTATTCATTCAAGCATGTACTTTCTGAGACAGAAAGAATGGCATAGATCCTTGAAGTACATAAGATATGTTATTCAATATCACTATTTTCAATTCTAAAGGCGTCAAGCCATCAATGCTACTCAAAATGCAGAAAGAAACATAATATTGTTTATAGTTTTACCAAGTAATGTACACTGATTTCATCACATCTCCCTCTACAAGAGTTGTACACTTAATCAGAAAAATATGATTTTTTTTTTTATTCAGACACAATTTCATACATTGGCGTTTGGCTACTCTCATTACTGACATCTTGGGACATTGAAATGGACAAGGCTTCTGCGTCAAGCTTTTCGTAAGTGTGTCTCTCTGCCTCCCTGACATGCTGCTCTTCTGCAACATGACCTGCATTTGAAGAGTTTATGGCCGGCAGATTGCATTCTTGGCCGAAATCCGTCCCTTTTTCTGCTTGTGACTTGCTGTTTTTCCTTCCTTTTCCATTGTTTCCAGAAGTCCTGTAAATAGAACTAAAAATTACCACAAGTATTCTGCACTCTGCTCAAATATGTTGTAAATATATGTTGCTTAAATGATAGCGCTCTATGAATATTTACGTTTATACATGGCTTAGTGACATTTCAATACGACGCCACTGTTGATCATTCTATGTCAGCACCAAAATCAAAAACACCTTTGTTTCGTGCAATTCTTAAGGTCGTATTAGATTTTTTTCCAAATTTAGTGTTTCTGCATGTAGCTTGAGTTTATCATTAATTAATGTCCAGTGGCATGTTTAGTGGAGCAAAGGTTTGAAAGATTTTCAAAGTTAACTATCTCAAAATTTCATGACATAGAGGCTGGTTGTTTTAAATGTCATTTTTATAATTATTCAGTGGACAAACAAATTGCCTTTGTTGCAGTGTAAAACAAAATTGCTTGTTCATTTTCTTGTGTGCAGGATTTCTCTTTAAAAGAATTCTATTGCGGTATTTGTTGATAAGAATCAAAGAGAAGAGGGTACCTTGAATGGCCTTGTATGGGATTAAATCTTACCTGCGTGAATACAAACACAAAATTGAAACTCTCACAGAGGATAACAAAAGCCAGTAAATCGATGATTGTTTACAAAGTGTGAATACTGCCATTGCCTTTGCCTGGGTAAGTACAAATACAACTGCCAAAAGAAACTTTGGATCTGCTTAACAAGCGTGGACAGATAGTTTAAGATATTGTAATGTCCCGAAATTATCTGTAGTTGAATTCAACAACACACATCTACTCCCCCCCCCCCCCCCGCGATGAAGTCAAAAGTTAACTTTTAGAATTACACTGTATACACATCTACCCATAGATGAAGTCATGGTTCCCTCTCAGAATTACAATGTACACAAATTTTACCCACAGATGGAGTCAAAATTTCACTTTCAGAATTATGCTGTACGCAAATCTACCCATAGAAGAAGTCAAACGTTCGCTCTCAGAATTACAATGTACACGAATCTACCCATAGATGGAGTCAAAATTTCACTTTCAGAATTATGCTGTACACAAATCTACCCATAGATGAAGTCAAAAGTTATCTTTCAGGATTACGCTGTACGCAAATCTACCCATAGATGAAGTCAAAAGTTCGCTCTCAGAGTTACAATGTACACAAATCTACCCATAGATGGAGTCAAAATTTCACTTTTAGAATTATGCTGTACACAAATCTACCCATAGATGAAGTCAAAAGTTCATTTTCAGAATTACAATGAACACCAACATACCCATAGATGAAGTCCAAAATATCACTTTCAGAATTACACTGCAGACATCTACCCATAAATGAAGTCAAAAGTTCACTTTCAGAATTACACTGTGCACAAATCTACCCATAGATGGAGTCAACATTTCACTTTTAGAATTATGCTGTACACAAATCTACCCATAGATAAAGTCAAAAGTTCATTTTCAGAATTACAATGAACACCAACATACCCATAGATGAAGTCCAAAATATCACTTTCAGAATTACACTGCAGACATCTACCCATAAATGAAGTCAAAAGTTCACTTTCAGAATTACACTGTGCACAATTCTACCCATAGTTGAAGTCAAAAATTCACTTTCAGAATTACACTGCTGTCTGTCAGGTTACCCCCCCCCCCCCTTGCCCTTTTGGTACCTTGCAGCAGGCTATGACAGTTACATGTTTGCCTAATTGTACTCGTAATCGTGTTAAAAACTGTTTGATTTCATAGTTTTGGCACCAATGCTAGTAGCTTTCATTCTTTTCTGACATGCCTTGTGCACCTTGACTCAATATAAAAAAGTTATTTAAAATTGACAGCATTTTCTCAAAAACGTCACAAACCTGATACATTACGTTGAGCCATTTACTCAGAGTTGGCACTGAAAGAGAGCTTAATTGTTTGTAGACTTATTAAAATGAGGAGTAAATGTCATAAAGGAGTTTGTTTTACATTTCTGGTGCAGGATTTTCATTGTTGAAGTCCTTGTTAGGATTCCCCTAGTGTGTACAGGTGGTCTAGCAGCAACAGTTTACTTACCAATCACTGGGACTGAATATAATGTCCCAGTTTGTTTCCACTTCAGCTAGAAAGGGTAAATAGTGGTTCAGGGGTAGTCAAATTGTTCTTATGTGAACCTGCACTGTACGAATTTAGTAGTTATGGGTTGTTTGACAGGTATTCTCCTTTCATAATGAAGCTGTACATTTACAAGCAAAACTTCACGTAGTTACCTAATTCATCATTTGTTACGTTCATATCTATTCATCATTATGTGGGTTATCTTAACCCCCATTTTTGGTTGGATACGTAATATGATTTCCAACTAAGATGTGAACCATGAGGGATGTGTGCGACTGAGTTTTTCTATATAATTTTGTGTATAAATTATATGCTATGTTAAGCTATAGGTGTGAATCTGTATGATGTTATTAAATATATCATTTCACTATTTAATTGTACCTTTTTTACATGGAAGGCCCTTTGAAAATTAACTTCGTGTTGTAAGACCTACCCTCCTGTTTGAAAAATTAAGCTTTTACGTACTTATTTACTAATAGGATAATGACTGCTAGGAAGTGATTCTGGACAAACACACATAAATACATTACAAAGGAGCAATCTATGGAGATATGTGAGGCAACTGGGACCTTACCATCAGCAAATGAAACTGCTGATTTGAAATTAATGCTGACAGAAGAGTTGGCATTAAACAGATCCAAAAACACTAATGACACCCAAACCAAGGCCCCTCCGACCTACAAGGGAAAGACATTAACGTGGAAACCATATCAGAAACCAGTCTGTGGCCATTGTGACAAAGTTTATCATATAGTCATTTTTATCAGATAAACTGGAAAGGACCAAGATAATTTGAACAGCAAGGGGCAAAGGATCTTTGGATGATATTAGATAAAAGTGCAAACAATTTAATTATGTCAGAAGAATGTTTCAATGTACTTCCAAAGAAATGCAAAGGCACATTAAGACCTTAGAGACTCCCACATCTCACAAGCATTACTGGACATGAACCGATTCCTTTGGGCTCTACACAAGTTGATTTTAAAATTAACCAATTGAAATTTTTTTACCCTTTTGAAATAGGTAAAGATGTCACCAGGCGAGTTTTGCAGGGGAGTGAGATTTTGGCCACAAGCAAGGCAACGTAAGATCAGAAAAAAAAACAAAATTATTAGAATTGGAAACAGTTACACTTTTACATCGAAAATCAAACATCAAACAAAGTTCCTACTGCTTGCAATAAGTGGAAAAAAGTTGTGTTCCAGCAAAATCTCAGGCTATTGGTGCAATAACCCAAGTGCGAGTATACAAGAACAATGGCTTAATTGGCCTGTTAATAAGAGAACACACAAGTCACGTCCCAATGGTCTTGCCTGATGTCCTGCAATGGTGTGGGTATTTTACAAAGAAATACACAAGAAATATTTACATTTTCCTTAAAAACTGCCCACAAAAACCAGGGATACACTCTGTATGAAAAATGCTAAAAAGAAAGTTTTTCAGTCACACTTAGTGCTTTACATACTTTAACTAGGAAATGCCCTGTCCATGGTGGAATACTTACTTTATTCAAATTTTTCAAAGTTTGCAGGACTTTCTATTGTTCTTCATGTTCACTCATGCATTTCACGCACATACACTATTGAAATTCCAAGGTTTGAGAGATCGGGCAGTTATTACATTTCACAGTTGAATAATGCTCTGGGGTTGTCAAAATTTCACAGTGTAATGATAACGGAGTGCTTAATTTCAGGCATTGCTGGCAATAAAATGCAATTACCTATCTTAAACCAGATTGATACTTTGGTAGTCTTTCCACTTGCTACTGTTTTAGTGATAGCTGAAAAGCTTGACAAAAATCAGTTTGGTGACATTTCTGAATTTGGTGTGCAGTGTAATGATTTAAACTGTGAGGAAGTGGAACATAAAAGTTAAACCCCCACAAACCAAAAACACAAAGTGACTTTCAAATTGGATCATGTAACACCTGATCAAAGAAAAAAGATTGGAAACTGTATAAGAAGAATATCTGTACGTATTTGCCTCAAAGGATACTGAACTTGGCCAAACAAACCTGTCACCCTTAGGCATTGACAAAAGTAACAACCCTCACGTTAAACAAAATGCCTATAGCACCGCACTTGTATTAACACCAGAACTTAACATACAAATTGATGACTTGTTGCAAGCTAACCTCATTAGACAATGCAGTAATGCACATGCAGCCTCCATAATATTGGTTCCAAAGAAAGATGGTGGCTCTAGATTAGTGATAGATTATAGACAAAATAAATGGAACTGTTGGTTAGAATGCTTATCCCTCACATAACACAGAGGTCATAATTTCGCAGTTTGGTAACTCTAATTATTACAAAGTCTTAAACATGAAATCTGGCTTCCTCTAACTGCAATTAAAGAAATATGACAGACATGAAAGAGCATTCCAGTCCCCAACAGAGGCTTATTCGAATGGAGAGTTCTGCTTTTTGGTTTAAAATTTCTTCCTTCAGTCCTTCTGTATACATGGCTGCTAGGAATGAGACATTACAGGGCTCTACCGGCCCATTTGCAGAAGTGTATGAACAAGACATAATTATATATTCAAAGAACTTAAACGAGCATATTAATCACATAACGGAAGTGTTGAAATACTTAAGCAGGCTGGATTGAAATTAGAGTCTAGTTAATACGAGCCTCTTTTATATTGGATCAATTCTGACACAGAAATTCAAAGAAGTCATTTAATACTTGTCGCATCAGTTGAGTAGAGCTCAACAAAACAGGCTTGTCATCGAATGCAAAGCATGTGGCATCATGGGTGTAGGCAAATTGGAAAGTTGAGACATTATCTGTATGGAGCTGAATTTACAGTCTACTCGTATCATACTTCGCAGTCTACACAGATCATTGTCCTTTGAAAACTTTGTTTACAATTGAAATGTAAAATGCTTTACTTCAAAGTTCGGTCATATTACTGAGTCAATATAACTGTAAATTAGCATTCTGGCAAGGTGTGAAAAAGATCAGGGCCGATATAGTCAGTCACCAAAGTACAAAGGGCAAGCTTGACAATTAGCATAGATATGATTCACACAGACGGTCCCAAAATAGCAAAGCCATTTCATGGTAATGACTTTAAATGGAGTGGATCATGCTGCTACACATCTATTGGAGATGAGGCTGTGCCAATGGATATTGACTACCTAAATGGTCTCTCAAACATAACTAGGTCTCCTGTAAGAAACAAACTTGTGTTTGGCAGGCTAACAGGCATGCACACATGCTTACTACTGTCAGGTTTAAGGTTATATAAGGTCACATTGGTATCACAGATTTATTGTCCACTAATCCCAATACTCTGCTGCCTAAAGCAGAGGTTGCACTCAGAACTATGAGTCGTGACGAAAATCCGTGCAATAAAGCAGGGTATGAGCACAGGGATGCATGTGTTATTAGGGATACTGGTCAACAATGGAAAGAATGTGGGTTTGCAGTGACCTGGCCTTTGATTTGAAACAGACCTTGACTTTTAAGTTAGGGTATAATGGGATTAAAACATATAAGACGTAGTAAACATATAAACAGAAGTGTCATAACATAAGCTGTTATGACATTTCTGTTTAATTGTCATCTGGCTGGCAAATGTCAGGGAGGGTTGCATTGAAGGTCATGTGTTAACTAATTTGGGCAGAAAGGTTCGGCATGATTGACCTGTCACAAATAATGTGTGAACCTGACAGCTAGCTGACACAGGTCAGTGCATGTTACAATTGAGGCCACGAATAAAATTGTGAGAATCTAATATGAAATGAACTTTATGTGTTTCTGCTATCATATGAATTTTTGTGACTTTATTCAAGATTATGAAAAGAAAGGAATGTATAGGATTTTTGCTTCTATAAATAAAATCATAATGCATAAGGAGGGAAACATTTTAATTTTGCCTTATTGTGTGCATTGAATGTAATTATAAGATTTTTTATGATTTCTTTACATATACATGGCTGGGTCCACTTTTTTTGTCTTTTATATTTTTTTATTATTCCCCTTCTTGATTTTAGACTTATCCTCTTACTTGTGTTTAGCCTGTATTCACACCTGACGCACACACATCAGGGCATGAGCATCTTTTACAATGAAATGAAAGAAGTTATGGTGCCTGCTCAACTTGGCTACTGACATTTACCATCAGGCTAAACCATCACCAACGACAATTACAGCACATAAAAACTGAAATAACTGCCCTACAAAACCAATTTCCAGGAATATTGACCAAAAGACTGGACTCAAGTCTGACACCTTGCCAGAAAGAGCAATATAAGCTATTGGCCAATCAGACCAATCAGTTGGTCAATGCGGAGGTACAACAATTTTGGCAGGAATATGCAAGATTTGATGACATCTGGACACACTTATTGACTTTGCCAAAAGGAAAATCCATTAAACGTCCCAGATGCAGTATCATACCAGCTGCGGGATCTGTTCTTAGCTTTCGGTGTGCATTGTCTACCTCAAACAATTAAATTTATTAAAACAGGGCCTGATACAACTCAGGAAAAGTCACTCTGAGATTGTACAAGTTCTGAGAACAAAGCAAAAGTCTTCTAAATAAAAAAAAAACATATGACACCCATTCGAAACAGGTACACCATTAACAGATTGGTCATTGCTACCACTAGCCCGCGAACCTTTGTGTTCAGTATTAGAACAAGATTATCGAACCTTGAACCTCTAGGTATTTTCAATGAAATGAAAACCCAAATTATGTCGTGTCTTTCATATTGTCTTGTCCTCACTCAGACAACACCAATGGGACATCCAAATTGTTTTTGATGTTGTACATGATTCAAAGGTGGGCAAATTACTGTTGTCTTTGATCTTAGCGTTGAAATTAATGGTTATCTTGGCAAAAGTTACCAAACAATTACCACCAGTTGTCAATTACCTGGAGATGTCGCCAAAAATATACAGTGGTACTTGATGCATTTGAGGACATCATTCATTCCAAGCTGCAATGCTTTTCATACGGTTCGGGCAGTACCTATCACTCTCACAAATTCAATTTTGGAAACTATATTTTATATTATAATGGACTTTATAATTACCTATAAGCATAAAGTTCACTAAACTTCTAAGGACCTAAGTTTAGAATTTTATTGAATGTTTATTAATCACAAAGTAGAGGCAGGTAAGTTACCATACATACATGTGGGGGACTGAAACTCTGTGTCCCACACGAAAGCTTTAAAGTTAGACAGCAAAATATACAAGCCAGGTGGCGTACTTTAGTATCTTTTATGTATATTAAACAATGTTAACTAGATGAAGAGTTGATACAAAAACACATTGTACATTTCCAATTTAGTACCTTTTCCGTTTCCTTTTAATGAAAAGATAGGTTGGTATAATATTTCATACAATGGGTCCATGACATTAAATGGTAAATTTACAGCATATTGTTGGATACTGTGCAATATATAAACTGTTTGATTGTATAAGTAATGTAAGAATGGAGACTAAATATATGTAGGAACATATTTTGAAAAGCAGTAGGCATGGGATTATTAACTACCCTAAACATAAATATAGCAGTCATATATTTTTTTTTGTTTAGTTTGGTGCCCACGAGACTAAATTCTGCCTTATCGGCGTATATATATAATATATATATATATATATATATATATATATATATATATATATATATATATATATATATATATATATATATATATTGGTATTGGTAATTTTTACCCTGCAGTAGCCTCGTATAGTCGAACTGTCATATAGACATGTATGTTTGGTAATGTTTCATAATCATGCCATTTTTACAATCGTAAACATGAGATGTATGCTAAATGTATAAGTGAAGTTTGTCATCAATGTTAATTTGCAATAGACATCAACCTGCTTTTTGACAATTCCAGGTTATGGCATAAAAAATATACTTCTCCAGGGAGCCTGTTTGCCAGCACGAAGGCATACTTTCTTATTCTGTGTGTATCAAAATGCCAGTTTCCAATTTTCTTGGAACTACAATAGTTCAATAGAATACGCTTTGTTAAATAGATAATTCTTACTTGGTTGAGAGTCCTTTGCGCCTTCTCTTCACCACATATTTGATAAGAAAGACCAGCAAACATATCGCAACGCCAGCAATGAAACTGCCAAAGACTGATACATAGTGTCTCTCAATGCCAACGTACTGCATGTGGGCTGTAAATAAATATATGCATTTTGTAATGGATGATTAGCATAATTGGCGCACCTTAGTGTAAAGCAATTGAAAATTAGAGTAACAACAGTTCTTAAACTTTCAAAGCTTTATACAAATGAAAATGTAGCATACATAACCTGTATTTTACACACACACACACACACACACACACACACACACACACACACACAAACACACGCACAGACACACACACACACACATATATATATATATATATATATATATATATATATATATATATATATATATATATATATATATATATACAACATATGCAGCACACAAACATCTTGATAAAACGTTTTGAAGAAACAATCAGTAATAAATGGTATGCACTTTTTTGCTGTCCCTCATGTCTTGGTTAACAAAAAAAGTGAAGTAAGTCACTTTTTGCGTATGATTAGGCATAACAAAAGAGCAATATATGAGGCTTATTCTGAATTGTCCCTTAGTGAACCCTTCCTCTAAAAATGCCCCGCATAAATCACCTGAACATTTTAGTGACAACTGTACACATCAAGTGTATATAAATTGTTTGGTTGGGGGAAATAACCTTGTACTAGTATATATCAAGTTATGACACTTTTGGCAAAATGTGTGTTAACAATAAATAATCTGATTGTAGCATAAAATCAACACACAACGTTGTATGCTTCATAAAGAGCCTGTGTAAGCTAAGTGCACAAGCATTATTGGAATCGACATAAAATGAGAATCGAGTTGAAAACGAGAAATCAAAATGAGTTACATACACAAAGCAGTTAAAACAAAATTACATATCCGAACCAAACTTTTGCTCCAAAAGGGTCATATTAGAAAAAAAAAAAAAAAACCTATGCTGATGAATTAAAAAGTCAGTATCCAGTGGGAAATAATATGATATTACTTGAAATGATACGACCTGCATACATCTCATGGTGCGTTAATAAAAAATCCATATTATTATTTACCAAACTCTGTCTTGTAACGGTGGCAAATAGTGGGGCCCCAACAAACGCACAGTTGTTTTAAGATGGGTTTTTTTTCCAAACTGTTTTGTGCTCTTGTATATAAATGAATGAATGAACCAATGTACAAAATAACAAACAGAAAAAAAAAACAAAACAAAACAAAAAAAACACACAATGAAATGAATAAATAAATAAATTAATTAATCAATTAATGAATTAACAGAGTTGATATATTCAGGTAAGGTATAGTAATTTTAAGATTGAATTTTAGCTCGAATCAAAGCAAATTTGTTTGTGTACTTCTATACTTTAGATTTCTGTAGATTTACTTTTTGTTTTTAATATATTTCCAAAAAGCGCTTGATACGTTTGTGACATGGCAATGTTTTATAGATGTTTTCGAATTTTCATATAAGGAAATATATATTTACACTGTCGCGTAGCACATGACGTGTAATGTTGCAGTAAAAAGTGGCCAAAACTATATTCCACAATAGGTGTTGGGAGGTGTTTGCATCAATTTGTTGAAAATAAAATACCGTCACTCTAATAAGTTATCGTTTAATACTTGTAATTACTATAGAAAAACACTGCATGAAATACTCATAGTGAGGAAATAAAACATGTACAATGCCAGCGGATAAAGTAATTGCAATAAGAAGAAAAACAATGGTGCGTCCGAGTTTGTCGTTTTTCTTTAATTCCATGGAGACTTTGTCACACAAGTTATGTATCTCTGTCGATTTGCAGTAGAAATTGTGCCTATGGTATTTAATCGAATTAACTAGACTTGTACGCGTTTTCAACTGCAAGCGTGACAAACCATGAGTAACAGAAATGACCGTCCACATTGGTTGCGCTACTCACGTTTTCAAGATTCTAAGGCAATATTTTATTCATTTGTAGATTTTGATTTTTTATGACAAGTTGAACTGTACTATTGTTAGGACACGGCTGTCAGATTCAAAATAAACATACAGTGATGCTAATATATTTTACAAATACAGGCAGATTAATATGAAACAATCACTTTTGGCTATACAGAGGCTCTGTCAGTTAAACATGGCGGATACGTAAACCCCTGGTGGCCATATCATTTTACTCTACGTATAGTTTGATGAAAACTGACAGTTAACCGAAAATCGTTAAAATGACACCAACGAATATATATATATATATATATATATATATATATATATATATATATATATATATATATATATATATATATATATATATGTCTTCATTGTGCCGCCTATAGTTACCATGCCCATTATAAACTTTGGCCTAACATTGTCAAATACCACACTTTTTAGTTGATGCGAGTAATGTTTCCGGCAAATTTATAAGTTATTTGCAATTGAACTTGGCCCAAATTTCAATCGATGTTGTGTGGGGGCAAAAACTAAAATGGTCACTAGCCGTTTGAGACAAGACATCACTGTATAAAAGTTGCCTTTACAACGGTAAATCTAATTGATTATTTTCAAGTCGTTATTAATTGGGGTATCATGTAAGGTACTTAGGGGAACTTACGATTGCAGACAATAGGTGAACCACTCCATGTTTTTGTAGCCTGGCAAATACGTTTGACGTCACCGCCTATCCGTTCAAAGCCTTTGTCACAGGCGTAATGTAGTATACCATTGATAAAATAATTTGTGCCATTTTTTGTGGCTCCCCTGGGAGTGGCCGGTTCCACACAAGATACAGCTGTAAGACATGATGATGTTACTCTTTTACACTGTAAATATATTTGTCACACTTGAATATCTACATTTAACATCCTAGTAAAGACTTCAGTTACTAAAAACATTGACTTAGCCAAAGGGGAAACTGCTTCCTATCCTGAGTCAACGAAATAAAATAAAATGTAACAAAATACAATATTTTAATTTGACTAATTTTGCAATAAATTTATCACTCAGATAAGGGCAAAAATAGACATTTTTAAAATATTTATTAATTGCAATACATCAAGAAGTAATTCACCCAACGCTGATACAAATATTCTTGTTGGATCAACTGCAATTAAGTGACCTAAAAACACCCCTTAGTGCAAATTTTCAATGTTTCATCAGTTCATTATTGACATGACAGCAGGTTATATATATATACATACACACACACACACACACACACACACACACACACACGTATATATATATATATATATATATGTCTGTGTGTGTGTATATATATATGGGTGCATGCTTGCATGTAGACAGAAACAAACGGACGGAGGGAAGCATGGACATATACTGTTTTGTTGCCTTCAAATCGACGTAAAGTGTAAAACTATTAAATGTCATGTGTCAAACATAAAAATCAAATATATCGTTAAATACCAATGACCAATATACAATCAGTTCATTATTAATATAACTGTAGTTATGCATTTTACACACACACACACACACACACACACACTTAACATAATATATATATATATATATATATATATATATATGTGTGTGTGTGTGTGTGTGTGTGTGTGTGTGTAGTTGGGTGCATTTACCAGATAGCTTCAAGAGGTGGGAGGTTCTGTAAGAAGGTATTCCGTGAAGTAATGTAAAAGCATTACATATTTTTATTGCCGCAAAATCTTTAGTGACACGTCTACAGGAAACGGTACGTCTTATGTCGTTAGATTTAAACCGACATAAAATGATCCCACTGAGTGAATGGTTGATAATTAAAATTCGATTTGCAGTTCTGGGCAGGGATACATAATAAATTTTCACTAAATCCCGTTATTAGAATACAATACAATCTTTATTCATTGTCATCACATCATAATTTAAAATAACATTAGCCCAAGGCAAATTAACGGACTAAGTTAAAACATATAAAAGGATATGAAGGTAGTCCATCCTACAAAATGTGTCATTCAATATTAGAATTAGTAGATACATAAGCACAACGAATGTATATAACATTTTCTTAAAGTAAACAGATAAGTATCAGATATAAAGTGTCACAGACTCCGTCATGGTGTCTTATAAAATCACCAAACTTATAGGATAAAATATAATCCAACATATAATATAATTTAAACACAGCAGATCAATGAAAATATTGCATGTTTATGTTATGGTCTAAATTGGTCTGAGACAGAAAGCACCTATCCCAATAGGGGCACCCTCGTCAGGCAGCAATGATTTTTGTAATCATCAAAACCATATGGCAGGCCCCTTTCTTGAATTCCATTTTCACATTGATTACTGCCTCACCCATCTATTGAATTATGTGCGTAGATTTGTATATCTGGACATAGTGTTTTTTGGGGTGCCTTCATTTCATTGCTTTCTGTGGATAACGTACGCACAGGAAAGTAAAATTCCGAGAGTTTTCTTCTGTTCTCCTTTGTTTTGTCTTTTTCCTTTCGTTTTCTTCTTTTAAGTGAATTTTGAAAGTTTTTTTGGTTTACTTTTTTGCCTGACTTTATCTTTAAGATATCAACCATCTCGTTCACAATTTGTAATGCTGATAAACTTTGTTAGTTATTCGGGTTTGTCATTTTATGTTTTTCTGTTGATTTATGAATTGAGGAATTTGAATGCCAGATTGATTTATCAATAAATTCAACGTTTTTGTCGAATTTTTCTCTGGCTATTCCCTAACGTTGTCATCGTAAGTGGGCATTTAGCCGTACCTGTTAGATAGTTTCAAACGTACAAATGTGCAGTCTGACATAACTCAGTCATGAAGTGGACCATATACAGCAAACCCATGCCGTATCACGGCGAATAATATCACTGGTGACATAGCAATTACAAATAGGTGTTGATGTCATTTGTAAAAATATGTGTTATTAAAGGTGCACGGCAGTATCGGACATGCAATTTTAAAACTCCATCGTTTGGGGAGGCAAGTGTTCTCTGACATTAAATTGATGGTAAGGTTCCCAATAATTATTTTTGAGAGGAAATGCATTTGTTTTCTTTGAAATTTTTTTCCTCCTTCATATTGAATTGCTTCTAGAAAGTAAGACAACTGAGCAACGATTTCTTATATAGTGCACCCACTGAAAAATCTGTAACTCATTAGAATAACCCACTTCTTCCACACGTCGGTTGCTGTCCACTCCACTGTTTAGAAGATTGACAAGTGCGATGTGCATCGCCGCTTAGAATTTCATATCCAGGTGCACACGTATAAGTCACCTTGTCTTTATACAGATGTGAGCCAGAGACAGTGGCGTGTTCAACGTCTCCAGGATGACCGCATTTGATCCCTGCATACGAAGTTAGCAAAGGATAATTGGCATGTTAACAAACAAAATCACCAACAGATATTAAGACTGTTATTGTCAATTCTCTGTTACACCTTGTCAAATCAAATGACCAATCATCATCAAGAACGAGAGTATTACAACCTCTAAAATGTATTGCCACCCCTGATTCCTTGCAAAAAAAAACATTTTAACATCTCAGCATAATCATTCAAATTCACAGATACACACACACACACACACACACACACACACACACACACACACAGACACACACACACACACACACACAAGCTTTTCACAGCAATAATTTTCTTGGTAAAATCCCTCTACCCGGTAATTATAAGCTGCGCAAAATACGAGACACGTACATCTATAATCATTTGTTTTTATGGTTGAACATAAGCAGAGTTGTTGCAAATAAATTTACGGAATATGGGCACACAAATGCAATTATTCATGTAACCCCTGGTGATATAAGGAAGATGTTGAATGTTATTGAGGAAAATCTAACTCCGGCTTGGGATAGAGCAGGATTTTGCATTTGAAATAAAGCACTTGTTCTGTCTTGTGTAAATCCAAGGAGCCTGCAGGGCGGGATGAACAACTTGTAATTTTCGCAAGGTCAATCCACTTAGTGCTTTGTCTGTTTATAAACAAACTTTTTTTTATATTGTATATTTAATGTTTATCTTAAGCGCATGCACAGACACACTTCCTTTGCCTGTTTCGACAAGATTTCCCCAAATTTAGTATTTGAAAACACTATCTGGAAACATTTGGATCAACACACTGAAGTGTGATCTACAGGAAGAAAATTTGGACAGCAAAGTATAAAGTTATAGAATGAATTCGCAAAAGGTTCATTTTCCTTTGAACAGACCTCCAATTGACTATATATTATATTTCTGTAGGAGCATAACCTTCCTTTCGTATACACTGTTAAGGGTTTTTTCAGATATATACATATATACACACATATATATATATATATATATATATATATATATATATATATATATACACACACACATATATATAATATGTATACATATATCTATACATATATACACATATATATATACATATGTGCATATATACATATACATATATGCATATATACATACATATATATATATGTGTATATATATATATATATATATATATATATATATATATATATATATATATATATATATATATATATATATATATATAAATATAAAGGAAATGAATAGTGGAAAAAGATATGGCTGCTGATGAATTGTTCCCTACTCCTCTCTAGGCTCCTTGCTCCTTATAAACATTGATGGTGTAATACTACCCGCTCAATTACTCATGCTTATACCCATGCTTATCCGGTTCCCAGCCAGGTTTTTTAAACCTGGATATTTTTTTATGATCTGTGGTTATATGTACAATCCCCCAAAGGGGCCTGCAGTAGAACTTCCGGTGTTTGTGCGTGCTCACCAGTTTCTCGCCTGGCCTCTGCCCACATTATTGTAGTGATTACAGGAATCCCCCTAGATCATCTTCTTGTTTTAGCAGTTACCACTGCCAGAGCAACTCATTGCTGTAAGATTCAAATAAGTGTGGGGGTAGTGAGCCATTGGGCCGTTCTTTGAATGAGCAGCCTTGATTCCTGCCTGTCTTATTTTTCTACTTTCAGACATCTGGAATTTTCCCTCATACACCAAGATGACTGACAAGAATGTGGACCACAAGGAGCGTGAAAGAGGTCAAGAATGATCTCGCCTCCTCATTCAACAGCTCCAGCAAAGCTTCTCATTCCCAATGAGCATTAGATCTGCTTAAGCTGTCACGCCAGTTCAGTGGTAGGCATACCTGCATCTCAGAAGCAGGATGTGGCCAGCTACTTGATGGGAAAAAGGGACACACATAGGCACTGCAGAAAGTGCAGATGGGAGTTGGAGTGGCTGCAGTATTTGAGGTTATGAGCTTGTCAACACTGCAAAAGTTGGTCAGATGAGTGATGGAATCTCTCTGAGATTCTGAACATAGGCAAGTGAAGCTGTCTAACTTATAACCTCATCTGTTCTGGTGTCACTAACAAATCTGAGGGTGACCACATCTTCCTCTCTTTGGATAGTTGAGATTGTCAGCAGCACATCTGATTTGGTGGGAGCAACCCAAAAGAAGAGAAGCCATCCTGCAAGAGGAGGGGGAAAGGGCTGAGGAACCTTTTGGTAAGAGGGCACAAACCTTGGATCCTGGACTCAAAGCTACATTGGAGGCTAAGTAGGAGACACAGATGCCCATGGCCACCACCTTGCAGTCTCTTGTGTAGTCTGAACAAGCACCTACACACTCTCATACACCAACTGTGTCCGTGACACCTGTGAGACAGCAGACTGTGACACCTGTGAGACAGCAGACTGTGACACCTGTGAGACAGCAGACTGTGAACCCTGCGAGACAGCTGACTGTGACACCTGTGAGACAGCAGACTGGGACACCTGTGAAACAGGAGACTCAAAAGTCTGATTCCATGTGAAAAATTCAAGGTCCAGGTGTGACTAGTCCTTTCATACAGGAAACCAGCATGGACACCGGGGAGGCACCGGGCCTGCCTGGCTTGGAACTGGTGTGAATGGCACTGGGGAAATAGCCACAAGTTCTCCTCCTGGAGATGCCCCAGTGGTCATGGAAAGGGTGGTGAACCCTTGTGAGTAGCATGCCAGGAAGGATACTTCCTGGATAGGTCCGGACAGGTCATGTACATCTGACGTAGTGTTTACTACATCTGTACTAGCCATGACCAGGACCAGACAAGACTGCTCCCATGATCAACCAGACTGGACCAGCCAAACAAAGGGTACCCCTCCCACTTGAGCTGATCCACTCTGCTCAGCGTCAGTTGTGGTTGGAGTACGGCTCAGCCCTTATTGACTCCACTGAGAATTCAATCTTGGCTGTCCTTGGAGACACCATGAAGGTGTCCTCTTTGCCCCTGACCATGAAGACAGGAGCAATGGGGTCTCTGTTTGTGTCAGAACTAGTGGGGTCTGGGTTCCCTTTCTTCACATACATGTATGAAGTGTACCAGAGCCTAGACAAAGAGCTGAAGGGATCTAGATCACCCTCTGGGATTTTTACCCAGCAAGCACTGAAGTGCAGGAAGCTGTTAAGGAAGCCTAGGGCTAACATAGCCAGGTTCTGTGTGCAGATTCAGACCAACGACAACACAGCCTTGAAGGTATACATGGAAACAGAGACCATTTGTACTGAATCCCTCCATCCCTTAGTCCCCAAGGAGGTCCTGGATAGACTCAAGGAGGATTCAAGAGTGATGGCAAACATCACCATCTATTCACGCATGCCCTTCGCGGCGTTTGCGGAGATTATGCAGCAGCTCTTCATGTTGCAGCAGGTCCGGGAATCAGTCAGGTACTGGATGAGCCTGAACACATGGCTTCAAGCATCCAGGGGTTTGGCGATTCAGGACCTTTTCCCCAATCACCATGGAGGCCAACCTGAGGTTTAGAAAGTGGCACTCTAGCTTGCAGCTCATTAACATTTCAGAAGGTGCACAGTGAGCAATCATGGCTCAGCCTCTGATTTTGAAGTTGTTGCAAGGTGCTCTTGCTGCCATCAGGGACCTAGGGGTTGGGCAGCCCAGGTAAGAACAGGCCGATGAGGCTAACCAATAGTACTGAAAGACATCCATCGGGCTGACAGCCAAGGGGACTGGTTCCAAGGACTCTTCTGCAAAGAGAAGGAACATAGGTCACCCAGGAACAAAAAGCCTCAGAAGCGGGTTCTGTTGAAATATTGTATTCCAGCAGTGGCAAGCAGAACTGGCCCTTTAAAAAGCCCAGCTTTGGTAAAGGGAAACAGGGCTGAAGGTGGACACCAGCCATCCACACCCATCAGCAACTTTTACAACAGGTCAGGGGTGAGGTGGCAGTGACTTCGTGGTAGGCTAGCTTTCTTGCACAGTAGCTGGCTTTCCCTCATGGATGACTCATTTGTGTTTAATGTCGTGGAAAATGGTGATGTGTTACTGCTCAAAGTGCTACCACCCTTGTGGGGCATCCCTGGGAGGTTTAAACTGCTGGCCCAAGCCCCAAAGAGGTCATTCTTCCAAGAGGCACTTGAGAAGCTGTTGGTGAAAGGCACCATGGAGAGACAAAGGGGTCACTTTTCTTTGGGGTTTACAGCTGGCCATTTTTTGTCGCAAAGAGGGATGGCAGCTGGATACCGATCAAAGACCTCTGTCTTCTGAATACATTTTTGGAAGTTCCATACTTCCACACGGAAATGCCAGGATCAATAAGGAAGGCTCTGCTACCTGGGGACTAGACCTTCTCCCTTGACTTGAAGGACACATATGTCCACTTGCCTATGTGTCAGAGCAGTCAGAAATAAATACAGTTCACATGTGAACCAGGTATTCCAGTTTCAAGCTTTTCCCCTTGGCTAACCAGGACACCACAAGTGCTCACCTGCTCAGTACAGGCCATGGTATCATGTGTTCACAAGATGGGCATAAGAATGCACATGTGTCTGGATGCCTGGCTCATCCAAACTTTAATTCATCAAGTACACATCAAGAACCAAAAAAAAAAAAAAATGTTGAAGCTGTGCAGGGACTTAGGGCTAGAAGTGAACATCCCCTAATCAAACCTCACCCCCAAACAGCTGTTTGTCTTCCCACCCATTCATTTTGATCAAGTCCAATTTTGAGTGCTTTCTTTACGAGGACAGATGGGACAGACGAGAGATCCTGATCAAGAAGTTCTTGGAGTTGACATGGCAAACAGCTCCCCAATGGCTATCGCTGTTGGGCATGATGTCCTTGATGGATTCACAAGTTGAATTAGGACACCTTCACAGGAAACTACTCAACATGGCCTTGAATGCCAAATGGAACAGGAATAGCTTGTGTAAAAAGGTCAAAGTAAGCCCACATGACAAGTACCTTATATAGTAGGAAGGAAAGTCATGTGAAGACAGACCATGAAGCCATTAAACTCAAAACTGGCAGTTTACATGGATGCATCAAAGCAGGGCTGGGGAGCCCATACAGACTCCAACATGGTTTCTGGCATCTCGCCTCTACACTTGAGACATTTTCACATGAATTGGCTTGAACTGGATACAGTGCACTTAGGCCGGCTGAAGTTGGAACAGTTGGTGAAAGACAAAGATGTGCCATTGATGTTGGGCAACAGGTCAGTTGTGGCTTACCAGAACAAAGAAGGGGCAGGTGGTCCAAAATTTTGTGTGAACTGACCAAGAAAATATTTCTCTGGTGTGGCAGGAATGGAGTAAGGATTATGGGCATCACATCAGCAGCCATCTAAAAGTAATGGTAGACCAGTTGTTCCAAAAGGGAAAGGTTGTAAATGCCCTGGTGTAGTTTTGATGGTGGGAAATCTGACTGCGTATTAGGCAACCAGGTCGTTGTACACAGGGGTGGATTTGTCCGCAAAGACAACTTCCCCATTCGATCTTCTAGTTTAATTTTTTTATTCTTGCTCCTTGCACATAGATAGATCTGTTAATCTGGTTAGGCTCCTTGATTCTTCCTTTAGAAATCTCTTCAAAGCTCCAACTAACTCTTTATAGTGAGAGTTACCACTCTGCCTAGCAAGGCAACTGTACCTCCTTATATACCCAGTTATGAGTCAGAGACAGTGGAAATTCCCATGAAATCTGCTACGCAGCAGTTATATCTGGCTCAAACCAGACATATCCAGTTAAATCCTGTTATTTTATGTTTGAAGTAAAAAAGATATGAATAGGTGATGGCAAAACCCTAAACTAGTTTTCTCCCTGATTGTACAGTGGCTCCCTCTATCAGGTATTATGTATATGAAACTTCCCCTACTTCTATTCTCACACCAGAGAAGACATATCAGGGTGAATAGGTACATACACAAACATGACAGAAAAGACTACCTATTTATATGAATAGATTTGTCATGATCCATACAATCTCAATCTGAACTTAAAATATTAGTTAATTAATTCTGGGAAGAACTAATTCACTTTTACACAACACACTTTTACGTACTATACAACCTCATGTCCATCACTGTCATGTACAACTGCCATATCCTGTAACTTGCCTACACATCCTGTATTGACTCATTACCTTGTGACTGTATCAAGGTTATGTTCTTGCACAACAAACATTACTAATTTAACACTCTGGGTCTTTCCAGTGCGTCAGCAATTAAAATATTTCACAATCTTACCACTTTTACACTCTGGGGAATTCCACTGTTCCGCCAATTACACAACAATGTTTAGGGGTTTTTTAACTGTACTTCCCCTTTCCCAAATATAACCTCCAATAACAAATCATCATAGTTATACCATGGTTATTCTGTGAGCCAACCAGATTTGCAATATTTGTTCCAATTTCCCCTAAGGTAATCCCCTGATGTTACAACTAAAGTCTGGGGTAAAGACTTTACAAGGTGATAGCGACAGAATGGTCTCTTCACCCACGAGTAGCTCAGGCATTATAAGATTGGTTGGGGACACCCATGTGGACCTTTTGCTCAGCAGCTGGAACCACAAATTGCCAGTGTTTTTGACTCAAGTCCCGGATCCTCTAGCCCATAAGGTGGACACCATGGCGGTATGCTTGGGCTGAATGTGAGGTTACACCTTTTCCTCACTGCTGTTGATCCCTCTAGTTCTGAGAAAGATCAGGGAAGAAAAGGCACAGATCATCCTGGTAGCCCCTGGCGGCCAATATGGGATTGGTTTCTATATGTACTGGATTTGAGTTGCTAGACTCTATTAGGTTTACCAGTCTTGGACAGACTGCTTGTACAGCCTTGGACATCCAAGTTTCATCAGAATCCGGCGGTGCTTAATCTTCATGCATTGAGGTTGTGGCCCAACATGTCCAAGAGGATGGGTTCTCAAATCTAGCTACCTCAAGAACCAGGCAAGGTAGGAAGTATATGCCAACATCTGTGCCACGGAGAGTGACTCAATAAGTCAATGCTTGACTTCTTTCACTATCCATGTAAAACAAATGTGTCTATACTTAACCGCGCGAGGTAAACTTTGAAGATTTGCTTTTAAGGCATATGATTCAACGTGGAAACTGTTCACGGAATGGTGTGCCCGGACACAGTTGGAGCCTTGGTCAACAACATCGTCAGAAGGGGCACAATTTCCTTTTGTACTTGTTTGAGCTGAAAGAGCCAAGTCCAAAGACTATCATAGGATGCCGGACAGCGATTTCTTCATCATTGAGAGCAGATCCACTTCTGACAGGTTTTTATACTGATAGACCAGTGGGTGAAAATATAATGCCCACCTGGTATTTGAGTTACGTCTTTTTGCCCATGACAACACCACCATTTGGGGAAACAGACCCCTAGATGATCCATTTAAATGGCTTACTTACAAGACAGTTTTCTCGCTCCAACTGGCCTTTGGAGCCAGAAGGAGTGAAATTCATGCACTGGATTTTAATGAAATTTGGTGGTCAGAGGATCAAACCTCCATTACTTTGAAACCACACATGGGCTTCTTGGCTACAAACTATGTTGCTAGAGACCCCACCACTGCCTTTACAGGTTTTACTATCAAAGCACTTTACAAAACCTGATCAAGATCAGAACCCGACAGGACACTGTGTCCTCTTAGGGTCAGAAAGTGGTATTCGGACTGAATGAAAGATATTCATCAGGGTGGAAGAGCCCTCTTTCTTCTACTGAGGAAAATCAAGTCAGGCCTGATAGCGGCCAATATTGTGTCTACATGGCTGAAGTTGGTGGTTTTTATTGCCTACCAAATGATATTTTTGGGGTCCAGTGGGTAAGAGCACATGCCACCAGGGCTTTCTCTGTGTCATGGTCCCTGTCATGATGCCCACCTTTTCAATATATTCCGAACTAAACAAAGAATGATTACAATGATATAACTTTAACAATAACAATGTATGAACAATCAAACTCTGTCCAAAGTAGGTACACTTATCTCCACTGGTATTTCAACAGTAAAACCAGTCTTATGTAAATCCTATTCCCTCAAGAGATTATCCACAGGTACTGTCCTACAGTTCCAAGTCCCATGAGAGGTGCCAAATGATGTGGTGCAAATTCCCCAGAGATACGTTTTCGGTCCAATGTGGTATTCAAGGTTTGGTGCTGATCCAATCCCACAGAGGTATGGTTTGGTTCCAATGTAGTACAATATACCAGTCCACTCAAAGATAATGTCATCACACCACAGGTAAAAGGTATAAATGGGTAGCACCAAATATACAAGTCCACTCAAATAGTACAGAAACACAAGACACTGTTCACACTCCCACAGGTACAATGTAAACAGTGGACTCACAGTCCTAATGGCTTGATGACAACACACAGCTTCAGTCAGATCCGTCAGAATTCTCTCTTCTTGTTTGCTTTCTCATGTTCTCCTGTTCTCCTGTCTGAGTTAGGAAATATCTGTTTGTATGGACACAAAGCAATATCACCTGTGTTCCATTGGATTTTCAATTAGTCACACATCACAGTGCAATTTGAGATCTGCCTGGATCACCTCACAAGGATGTAGGTCAGCATTCTAGCTTCTTCCACCTGTTTACAAATTACATGTGTGTCACCCACTAAAAGGCCAACTCAGTCACTCTGCAGTGACACTGCACAATATTTATTGAACTCACTGACCAGGCACACACTGAATGATTAGAGTGACCTGTCTAAATGAAAACAAACAGCCGTACATATTTTCATAACAGTCCCTTATCTGCAATGTTGCCCTTGGAGACATTGTGCGAGCAAGCAGGTAGTGCTCACACAACATTGTCTTGCTTCCTTTTGCAGGATCTGACCCAGAATCAGGGTGTTCTGATGGCGATGCACAATACTTGCACAGCCTCCTTTGGCGATGGAAATTAGCCCCAAGTTGACTGTCATGGGACCCACAGAGGCATAGGCAATGTGTCCGTAGTTGCAGAACCATCTGACCAGGCAAGTTGGTCAGCTTTACCTCGTCTGTGGAAGGCTGGTTTCAGGAAACAGAGCAGTTTTCCATTCTACATGCCATTCTGCTTCTTTCCCTAAATTATCCTGCCCCTTCTTGAGATAAGATTGTTCAGGTAGAATTCAGTGATTATGGTACTGTACTAATGTAAACAGGTGACTTATGTGATAGAGCAGTCCTAGTAATATTGTCAGGGTCAACAACTATGCTACTGCCTCTTGTGTTCAGCAGTGTATGGTGTGCAAGATCTTGACAAATCCTAGATGCCTTCAAACCACCAAGGGACTTGACATAGGAACTGTGTTCGGCTTTGATCACTGCCGAAAACATGGCCCCTTTGCCTTCTTAAAGTGCTTGTCCACTCATGTCTGAAAGACTGTCCACAGCTACATCAATCATGATTCCAGATGTCAACAATTTGACATTGTTATTCCATTTCAATAGCTTAGCATTAGTGTGTGGTATGTTTGTGGGAGCATATTTTAGTGGGCCAGGAGCAGCCAATGCAAAGGTGACTGAATCACCCATAAAAAACCACGTGTTTTCAGCACATCTACAGTCATCTGTGTCACGTTTCCTTGTTCTGGTGGGCAATGGGACATAAGGTCAATGACATTTATTCCCTCTTATTCATTGTTTTCACCTTTTGTCACTTAAGTCGCACATTATTAAAAGTATTCTTCTAAATCTTTTGGTTGTATTAGTGAAACTCATTTTCAAACTGTGATGCTTAATCATTCTTGCTTGACTTACACTTCTCTGACCTTGCCATTGTGTACAAGACCGATTTACGCTAACATATTGGTACTATCGACCAAACAATCTCATAAATCAGTGCCTGGTCTGCATTGTGACTTGTAACAAATAAAATTGCCATCTTCTAACTCGAGACATGTCAACAGATGAGACTCGAAAGTTTTATATCAGGGACCTATTACTCTTTCTTCAGCGTTGTAATATATCGCTAAACTGAAACTCGGTCGTCACATTTTGAAACCTGCATCCAGTTACACGATGAAAATTATTATCATTGTATTATACTACTTAGGTTTGTTCCCGAAGTTCTGTAGACTGGTGTTTTTGTGTCTTCCCTAACGATCCCCCCCCCCCCCCGACCTTAACGACCCAGTAACCCTGACAAATCATGATGAATTCTGCGCATTGTTTGTGTATACAGATATGTCCATTGCCAGCAGAAACTGTACGTAATATTCAGTTTGGATTATGTTGCGGCAGAAACACACAACTTGCTTTTATGTATCTGAATGACATTTTAACTGTCTGAATGCAGCATATTCCCCAGTACCTGTGTATTACCTGGATGCAGCCAAGTGTTTTGATACTATATGGCATGACGGGTTGCTCTACAAACTTTGGTTCCATCTACCCAATAGCCACTGGCCTCATTTATATTGATGATTTCGCTTGGCGAAGGCAAATTTTAAATGGGACAATGCACATACTGCTGTGTTAAAATCTCGTTTATGTTTACCCGCCAAGGACATATCTTGTGTCTGATGCTTTTTACTATTTTTATTGAAGGGTCATTGGTACACCAACAAGGGTCACATCTAGGTCTTAAAGTAGGTAATGATTTACCCGATGGTTTTGCCCGGGCTGATGATCTCGCTATCGTCTCTGGTTCCATGTTGTGGTTCCAATAACGTATTAACAGACACCAATCAAATGCATGTGAGTAACATTTGTCTTTAATGCATCTGAATGCTTTGTGCTTTGTTGCAGACAAATTTAGTTATGCCGAAGACTAAAAATGGCATTTGAATGTCTTACCTCTTAACAATAGCTGGGAATATTGGATGTTACATATAGGAGAGCTCTGAGTTCCCAGTCTCATATAGCCAGCAAGATATTAAAATCAAGAGTAAGCATGTTTAGGCTCTCAGGAGTTGGTTTAAACATATTTTGTTATTCAATTGGGAGGAATGGCAAGCCCAATATTAATCCCTCGTGAGAAATTAGACAATATCACAGGACAAGATGAAGCAAGACACGTGCAGTGTAGTGTACGCTGCTGTGTAGGATTATATATGTTATATATACATATATAATTATGTACAAATCACATATATAGGGGTTTATAGCTGTTACCCTTTTGCACTGGGGCATATATATATATATATATATATATATATATATATATATATATATATATATATATATATATATATATATATATATATATATATATATATATATATATATATATATATAAATTAAAGCCTGACCGAGCATGCATTTGGAAACCAATCCGGGTACTCGGTACTCGGTATACATCACCAATCCCAAAACGGGCACCGTTCGTGTTCGGTATATGCAACTCAAAGATGAAAACGTTCGACAGGGGTTTATAGCTGTTACCCTTTTGCACTGGGGCATTACTATCGTTAATGTAAATAAGGCAATTAATGCAACCCATGTGACACACTTAATTGCAAAGTATCGTTTGTTCCATTTTTTAAAGTGTAAACAATTACGAAAAGTAACCAAAAAAATATATAAATAATGTTTATTCAATTATATGAACAAGTCAAAACGCGTAATTTTTATTAAAACCATCAGCATGTGTTTTTACAAATGCACTCCACAGAGCTTGCTCCATTACAATGAATATATAAATCAGTATGGACGAAGCTGAAGTTCCTCAGAACAATAATATGATATTCCATAAGCTAGAGCATGTTGTGTTTAAGTGCAGTCTATTAAATTATCTAAAAGTTTTTAATGCGATCGGAAGCTATATATTCAATGTGAAACAATCATTGTATATTATTGATAATGAAAACAGGAAGCCACAAGGCCCTAGTTTGGGACCAAGTCTACTCATTATCAACTAAATATACATTTTGGTTGTCACTGATATGTTTAGATCTACAACACGTGCAATTCATCATAGTTTAGAAAAAAAAAAAAAAACTACAAAAAAAAAAAAAAAAAAAAAAAAAACAAGTGATCAATAGTTCACCAGCCCATTTAATCCCTTTGTGAGTATGAAAGGAGCTGGTCAAGTGGTCCGACAGCCTCGTCAAGACAGTCTGCGGTGTGAAGAATCATACAAGGAAGTGATGTATCAAGGGCCATTATCTTCTTTGCTACAAAAGTCTCAATTGGCTTGCATATTCATCACATTCAAAATCTTTTGTGGCATATAGAAAAAAGCGTAAAAATTTGCACGTCCATTACAATAAAACTGAATAAATTATGGAATATACTCCAAAGACTAATGCTGACCCAGCCTTTCTTCTGGGTCTGAGAAAGTACATGCATGATTTAAAAAGTGCATGATGGAAATGTTTCTTACATTTTGACTGTAGGAATTCTACAACATTTAAGACAAGTGTGTTCTTGTAGATCATAGTGTCCGGAATGCAGCAAGTATACAACCCCCAATGCTCAACGTTATCCACATGTTATGAGGACGTGTGTGGGGAATTTGTTTACTTATTTATACTGTTGTTTTCCACGTTTCTTTTGCGAGGAAGCGGTGGTCCTTAAAAATACCTTTTGGTTGTTATTGTTGTTAGAACGCTGCATGCATCAGTACCCGGTGTGATCACCAAGGCACTGCTGTAAGCAAGCTTGGATACACTTTTACATGATGCTTGTCAGCTTGTTGATCTCAGCCCGGGGAAATACGATTCCAATGCTTTGTAAACCTTTGTACCATTTGGTCAAGGGTGGCTGCAGGTACTTCATACTCATCCCTGGTTCGACGGCCAAGCGCATCGCAAAAATGTTTTATGGAAAACAGGTCAAGAGAACGGGCCATCCATGCAAACAATACGACACACACATTGCGCCCCCTGCTGGCTGTTGTCTTATTTTTAGGACATTTTGTGTGAATGTGTGACTGCGCAGGCATATCCTGAGGACTCCTGTTGATGTTATGAAATATTCTGCATAACACCCCAATTTTCCATATACAGACATATTAGAGCGACCCATGTTAAGCCAATGGGGATGGCATTTTTTTGCCCCAGTAGTATACTTGAGCGGCATTTGGGGCCAAAAGGAAAGCCTTTATACTTCAATTGGGATATAATATTCTTTCCAGTGTTTCAGCTATGTTGTAGTTCTATAAACTTTCGCGTACAATTTAATTTCAGGCTTTTCGCGCTCGTACATGATGTGCAAAAATAAAATGCGCCAAAAATAACTTGAATGAAAGGGTTTACACAGACAAGCCATTATTAGCAAAATTAAAATACGCAAATATTTTCTAATTTACGGAAAAGCAAGCTTGGGCGAAATTAACCACACGCAAAAATTTATAGAACTACAGTACCTAAGAACATGTTACACTTTTTTATGTGTCGTATAGGTGTTCCTTTTTTGGAAGGCTAAAACCTTGATTGTCCGTGCTTTTTCTTTACCAGCATGTGCCAAATGAAAAATACGATAAATTCGGCACACTCGCCTAGCCAAATGTAAAGTAGAACACGCTGACCTCTAGGCCATACGGGCAACCCCAAAAAGGTTGACCGAGGACCCAGGGTGATGCTATAGCAGGTCTGACTTGTACATTGAACTAAAGTCGAAAAAAAAACCTATTCCCGTACATACTAGTTTTGCTTCATACTTTATACGTTGCTTGGTTTAAGTGCAATGTATTAAACAATCGAGAAACATGGTTGCCCATATAGGAAACTCTAAGAAGAAAACAAGACGTTACTTGACACAAGTTCGTGGGGCTATGATATGAAAGAGCTGTTTTTGCAGAGGTGGAAACTGAGGCATGTTATGGGATTAATTTAGCAACAGATTATAAACGCACATGCTGTCCACAAAACCCTGGGTTTTTAGCACACTGCTCAAGGTATTGCAAAATACGAGACGAGAATATAATGAAAAAGCAAAACATTACGTCGTCGAGAGTTGTGGTCCCAAAGCTCCCCCCCCCCCTTTTTTTTTCCTTTTTTTTTTTTGGATTATCATGAACAACATAATTACATGACAAGGATTTGCTCTCTTTGGCTAGGATAATTCACAAACCTTGAAATAGTCACAGTGTGTTCCGAAAAGAAATCGTGATTTTTTGTAGCCTAAAATCCCTTTGATTTTCTACAACGCATTTGTTCTTTATCTCTCTCTCTCTCTCTCTCTCTCTCTCTCTCTCTCTCTCTCTCTCTCTCTCTCTCTCTCTCTCTCTCTCTCTCTCTCTCTCTCTCTTCTCTCTCTCTCTCTCTCTCTCTCTCTCTCTCTCTCTCTCTCTCTCTCTCGCTGTATCTTGAAAAGCACATTTGCAACACTGAGTCCGCAAATGGCAATACAACGCCCCATGTACTGAGCAATATCATGGCTCAATCTAAACAAAGCATATTGGTACAAGGTGTTGATTTACACTCATGATGCGAACAAACCATGTAGACACTCGTTGCACTTCAAAAATAAACCACGCCTTATAGTTAAGTTAGACATGCTTAGTTATGTGAATGTTCCAATACAATTTTTAACTATTTTTAACAATCAAGGATCAAAGTGTGAACGTGAAGGATCCATTGCACTTGGAAACATTTCAACAATCACACGTCTTACATCAGGTGTTACCCCGGACATCCCAAATAGGACCTATTCATATTTAAATGCAGTCCTACTCTAACACCTATTGAGCAAAATAGGGAGCCAACTGCATCAGGGCAGATCCATGTATTTAGCATGGTTAAAAGTACTTTCTGAGTACAAAAAACAAAAAAACAAAAAACAAAAAAACAAAAACACGAAGACAGAATAGCCTTAAGAAAATGTATTGACATATATTTGAAACATAAAGGATATTTAAATTGATGAGAAACTGGCTCTCTTTTGGTTGAAAAAATGCTATTTTTTGGATGTTTCTGAACCATATAATACACAGATCTGCCCTGATCATGGAGGAAGCATCAGTCTGTTGTTCTGGCAGCACAGGAAGTGAACAGGATTGCAGTTGAAAATGAATGTCTCCTATTATAACTTATGATTCAAACATCACGGTTATAACCCTCACGATTACATCACTGATAAGACATTAATATCATCATCATTATCATCATCATCATCATCATCATCATCATCATCATCATCATCATCATCATCATCATCATCATCATCATCTAACTCTGATAACTGGGGAGAGCAATGTCCACATGTTCATATTCATGGAATAACAATATACATTTACAGGTACTTAATTGGGTCAACTATGCAATAAAAATGCTATTTCAGAATTATCTAAAGCATTGACAGGTGATTTTGGACCAAATTGCTTTTTAAGCAACAATACAAGCAAGTGTTTTTTTTTTCCACACAGGTGAACACATTTCTGATTTAAAAAAAAAATCGAAGAAATTCATCTAGTTCATCTTCAGTAAGCCTATGATAAAAATTCTGCCTCCGTTTTATAATCAGGCCACCTGTCAAGATCTGAAAATACAGGAGAAATACCCAACTTCATTCCTATAAAGTTTTACTCAAATTTATTCGAGCAAATAATTTATTTGACTTTTTGTTTCAGTTTTTATCATGCTTATTGATTTGCAAATAACTATAATTGTTAAATACTTGGCTCGTATGTATGCCACACATTTGATTTAACGTGCATAATTGCCATACAATGTTTGAACTTGGGGGGGGGGGGGGCAGCCTTTCCCTTATGTATGAATTCTTATAGTTTGTAAGGTTTGTGAACGAAGACCCTTTCAGTCAATCATAGACAGCATTTCCGCATCAGACTCCCAAATTAGGAGTTATGTAGAAACACACGCGTGTCATGAACAGCAATAACTATGACATACTTTAATTGTAGTGGACTGTCGAATTTAGAGAAACTGAGTTTCTATTCAAACTTGCACACTGATCGATCCATGTCAGGCCCAGAATCAGGGTGGCATGCTGGGTGCAATGTAGAAGTCAAACAGTGGAGGGCACCAAGGCGCCTTTGACAAACGTCACTTATAAAACAACTGATTTTTTTGCATAATGTGTAACTGAACGGGAATTGATACAGAAAAAATATTAAGCAGTACCTGCTCGAACTAATTGAAAAGTTAACTGACAGGTGTACAGATGTTTTCATGCGGTTAGTGTGCATACCTTGCATTTTAACTTTCAACAAGTCATTGAACTATGTATATATATATATATATATATATATATATATATATATATGTAATGAATTAAAGGCTTCATGTCAAACAGAGGATTAACAAGAAAGTAACCCACCAAGGCAGTGCAAGTATTGCGTTTGACTTTGGGTATTAGCAAGTTGTGTACAGATCATCCTTGCACATAAGTGTTACAGTTTTAGAGACATATACTGAACCCCAATGAAAAGTATCCACATAAAAATATTAACACATTAATTTTGTAAGTTACTAAGTACTGTGTGTGCATATATGCATGGTTTGGAGCCTACATCAGGGTCATTCAGGACAACTTTTTAACTTTTGCTGGGTTGTTACATAATGCATGTGACTTTTGTGCACCGAATATGGCTTCTGACCACCACTCCTATTGGATGGCTAAAATGACCTGATGTTTTCAGTGGCTTTAAAAAGGGATGTTCAGCCAAGAAAAAAGCCAGTGGTCTCAGGTGTGTTGAGGCGATCATGCCGCGTCTGAGCCAAGGTCAAAGACACCATGCTTTGGGGCGTGCAGAGGGTGGAGTCCCAATCACTCAAATCGCACAAAGAATGGGGTGTACTCGGCGCACCATCCAACGACTAATTGAACGGCAACAAGAAACTGGATCCGTAGATGATCGGCCTAGGCCTGGCCGAGAAAGAGTGACAACACCTGGCCAAGACCGTCACATCCGGCTGATGCACCTGCGAGACCGTTTCAATACAGCAGCCCAAACAGCCCGTGAGACTCAAGGGATGAATCACCGTCCTGTCAGTAGTTCTACTGTGGAGAGGCGACTGAGGAGCAGTGGCCTAACAGCCAGAAGACCTTACAGGGGTAACCTGCTGACCCAACCCAGAAGAGAAAGACGACTGCAGTGGTGTAGAGCACACTCCAGGTGGACTCGCCAGCAGTGGAATACCGTCCTTTTTACTGACGAGTCCCGTTTTTGTGTCAGCAGAGCAGATGGCAGAGAACGTGTGTGGCGCCGGACTGGGGAGAGATATGCAGATGCCTGTGTCCGTCAGGCAGATCGATGGGGTGGACCCTCTGTCATGGTGTGGGCAGGCATCAGCAACCGCTACCGGACACCCCTAGTGGTCATTCAAGGGATCCTCAATGCTAGGCGGTACATTGATGAGGTGCTGGAGCCGCACATGGTCCCATTTATGGAGCAGCATCAAAATATCTGGCGATCTTTCAGCAGGACAATGCACGTGCACAATCTGCAAGATTAACAATGAACTTTCTCAATGAGAACCACATCAATGTCATGGAATGGCCAGCGTTCTCACCCGATCTGAGCCCTATTGAACATTTGTGGGATCAGTTAGGCCAAGGTATTCAACGGAGGACACCTAGGCCTACTACCCGAAACCAGCTGATCCAAGCTCTGCAGGAAGAATGGAATAATGTTCCCCAACACAGAATTCAAACCCTGGTCAGCAGTATGCGCCGCAGATGTATAGCATGTGTTGATGCTCGAGGTGGCCACATCCCATATTGAACAGAAAAATTTGTGTGACTTTCAATTAGGGCAGTTAATGACATTTTTTGCCTGTAAGTGACGTTAATGTCGGTAGAGCGTGACATTATTTTTACGCCAGAAAAGTTAATGCTTTGTTAAGTTCTAAGCACGTCTAGGTATGAAATGTTTCAAGTATAAACAATAAAATACTTCAAAATTGGCATGTGGATACTTTTCATTGGGGTTCAGTTTACATGTAAGGGGAAAGATTGAATATATATAGAAACAGCTTCTGTACCCGATAATATTTTACCATATAATTGGGTGATTATCTCGTGCCATGCTTAGCGACATTCCAGACGGTATCTATATGTATATTATTTTTATTTTTTTCCTTTCAACTACCATGCGGGTCTTGCATTATAAGCGTCCAGAGATGAAAAAAAGTGATCTCAAAAGCCATTGAGGTATGGTGAGCTCCTAAATTGCTCCACCAACCAGGAAGTTGTTAATTCCTTACAAATACACACACTGCGCATGAAGACAATTTTTCTGGTCTTAAAAAATACATAAACAGACTAAGAAAATTACGCGACGAAAGGCGATTTTCACATGCTTCAACACCGACATCTCCCAAAACTAATGTTTGTGGTTGTTGGAGATGATAATGTCGTACTTGTAAGCATCAAAAGGTGAGTGTTATTTTACCTACTGACCACAATTGCATATATATATGTATATGGATGGACAGATAGGTGAGCTGGTAGGTAGGTTTATAAACAGACAGACAGACAGATAGATAGATAGATAGATAGATAGATAGATAGATAGATAGATAGATAGATAGATAGACGGATAGATGGATGGATGGAGGGAGGGAGGGAGAGAGGAAGGGAGAAAGACAGAGATAGATAGATATATATATATATATAGATAGATAGATAGACAGATAGATAGATAGACAGACAGACAGACAGACAGGCAGGCAGACAGACAGACATACAAACAGATAGATAGATAGATAGATAGATAGATAGATAGATAGATAGATAGATAGATAGATAGATAGATAGATAGATAGATAGATAGATAGATAGATAGATAGATCATGTTGTGGGACTACATATAACATGGTTGCCACCAAATCATGAATAACTGATGAAACTTCTCGTCGTTGACTCCTAAATTGAGTATATTGTATACAAAGACCCATGTGCCGTGAAAATGACGTCAGATGTTGTACAGACAGAAATGCAGCGCTTATGCATTTAGTTGGCTCTCACTTACCTAAATCTGACTGACATACGCAAACACACGCACTGTTATTAGTTCGAAATCATGTGGGCCTAACATTTACTATCTTATTGAGAAATTCTCCAGCCCCACCCCCCAAAACAGAAAGAAATCGATATTAAGGTTGTCTTGTAAAAGAAGCACTTGGTCTATACAAACTTTCTCACCATACTTCCATTCTGAAAGCTCTAACCATTAATCCTGTGCGTAAAACTGTATTCTGTTCACTGGTCAGGCGTTTCGCCGCGTGGACTCCCCAGACAGGGACTTGCTTAGTTTTCTCCTTTTTTTTTTTTTTTTGTTTTTTTTTTTTTTGTTTGTTTGTCCTATTTAGTCTTACATGGCTCCAATGATAACGGGACTATGGTTTACCGATTCCGGAAAATGAAAATTACCCAACTGGGTCTGCTTTAAGTCACCATACAAGTAACTATAAACATTTTCTCAGCGGTGGCAGGACAGTGGCAGACGGTCTGGCCGTCTCCATTCGGCCCCAGTTGCTATCTACATAGTAAAATAACCCGGGCTCCAAGGAGAGGCCCCTAGTGAAACGGCTTACTTCTTGTTAAACTTTGAAACCATTTATTTTATGGAGGCTTTTCGTTTTGTTTTGCTTTGTTTTTTTTTTTCACCTATGGTTTTGTACTTTTGTTTTAACTAATTGTATTTGTGTCTTTTTGCCCAGAACCACTTCCTAGTAGTCAATATCCTATTCCGCAGTTCGAACTCTTTACTCTCCATAAGCTAACCTGTCCCTGTCTAACCTGTATACATATGGAATTATTATTGTCTATATTGCACACGTTCCTCTGTAAAATTTTGACATAGGCTGTATCAGCCAAAATAAATTAAAAGGTCTTCAGCGGGTAACTACTCAACATGTTTCGGAGCCTTTTACCCGTACATGTCTCTCTGAGTAGCGGCTCCTTGTCTAAGCTAAATATTCAGCAAAGACAACCCACATAATAAAGAATAAATAAGAACGTGGCAAATGATGAATTAGCTAAATACGTGAGGTTTTGCTAATATATGCAGAGCTTCGTTATGAAAGAAGAACCCCTGTCAAACAAACCGTAATTTCTAAATTTGTATAGTACAGGTTCAGATAAGGACACTTTGACTTACCCCTGAACCAATATGTACCCTTTCTGGCTGGACAGTTTATCCTAGTTAAACCACGCGCCAGTGTATAACTGAAGTGGAAACAAGCTGGGGCCTTATATTCAGTCCCAGTGATAGTAAAATAAACAGTTGCAACTAGACCACCTGTACAAACCAAGGGAAATCCCAACAAGGACTGCAGCAATGGACATCTTTTATTCCACATACTTGAGTTGTTGTTTCACTGATATCATGGTGTATTTCATTTGCCTTGATCAATTTGATACATTCATTTGAATGTACTTTTAATTTATCCGTTTGCGGAAGTTTTGTACAAATATAATAACGAAAGGAACACTTAATTGCCAGAACCTTTAGTCTGTCACTGTCATTACCAAATACTAATGCTAAGTTTTCCAAATCTGTTAGCCACTGCCTTAACTTTATATTTCCCTCCTGATCAAAATTTGACACTTGTGAATAAAACCTCTGCATTCTCACCGCATGTATCAATGCTTGAAAGTCTGTAGTGAGGACTTGTAAGGAAATAAAGCTAAGGTCAACCTGGGGCTCAGGTCCTGACACCTGCTCATGTGGTAATAGTTGACTTGGTGCTTCTTCAATTTTTGCAGCTTTATACAATAACTTTGTTAATTTTACACTTATTCGTTTTCAATGATTTCTTTTATGTCAAAACGTAAAACTTCCCGCTCATATACAAGCTGGAAAGTATAGATAGATAGATAGATAGATAGATAGATAGATAGATAGATAGATAGATAGATAGATAGATAGATAGACAGGTAGATAGGTAGGAAGGTAGGTAGATAGGTAGGTAGGTGGATAGATGGCTAGATAGATGGCTAGATAGATGGATGGATAGATACATAGATGGATAGATATATAAATAAACAAACAAACAATCAAATAAATAAGTAAATAAATAAATAAATAGATAGATAGATAGATAGATAGATAGATAGATAGATAGATAGATAGATAGATAGATAGATAAATAAATAAATAAATAAATAAATAAATAAATAAATAAATAAATAAATAAATAAAAAGTGCTCAGTATTCTCAGGGTACGTATTCTAAACAGTGGCGACTGCTATTTGTATATGGTATTGATGATTCACATATATCACACAAATTTACTTTTACGTTTAACATTTGTATACAGACTCTAGTTGCATGCTACAAGGTAAACAAGGCAAAACTGACCACCCATTTGCCCGGTTGGTTCAAAATCCTGTAGAGCCTCACCAAATATAATGTGGTTGCCACCAAATGATTGTAAATAATTGGTGAAACTTCTAGTTATATTTCAGACGGAATGTATTGCATTCAAAGATCCTACTATGGTAAAAATGAAGTAAGATGTTGTACAGGCAAGAAGACACTCTTTGCTATTTTGCTGGCTGCCACAGACCAAATTCTGATGGAACTCCTCAACACAGAAAGTATTATTAGTTCGAAGTCACCTGGACCCCACATAAGCAAACGTGGCATTACATGCACAATATGGCATTTTACTGTTACTTTAGGGCTAACGTTACAGACGTTTATCCAGATCACCCGTTAATAAAAGTATAAACAAATATAAATGACAAGGACATTGCTTTCTCATTACACGTCTGTGATGTGAGCATGTTTCCATTTGGTGCTTCACACCTCGCTGCAAGATTTTTTTTTTTTTCAAATATTAGCATTGACATAATGAATGTCCTGAAAATACATTGAGCGAATTTTGTACATACACCTTACCACATTTGGAGTCCATTTGTACCAAATAATGTGCATCACATCCATGATGAATGGGTCTTCTGGGCCTCTTTTCATTTCAATAAAATTATTCTACTGGTAAAACATCCTCTGGGTATTTGGATTGCTTTGCACCACTGATCATTAAGCTTTGTGCAGGGGATAGGTAGCTTTGTCAAGATGTGCATTATTATTATTATTATTATTATTATTATTATTATTATTATTATTATTATTATTATTATTATTATTATTATTATTATTATTATCATTATTATTATTGTTGTTGTTGTTGTTGTTATTAATATTATCATTATAATTATCATTATAATTATCATTATCATTATCATTATTATTATCATTATCATTATCATTATCATTATTATTATTATTGTCTATTGCTATGAGAATGATCTTGAGAGATCTGCTGCACTACATTTCGCCCGATTCATCACAAAACCTTCGTACTTACATACTGCAGCCACAAATACTTTGATAACATCATATTATCCTTTTATTGCTTATGTATATTTCATCGACAACAAAAGACCAAAAAATATACACAGCAAAGCCCAGCCTCCAAGTTGTGAGGGCTGTTTTTTTTTGAAATACAATACATTTATGTGTAAACCAACAGACCTCTGCTTCACATGTGTGTACATCTCATGCAAGTGGAGTCCCGAAATTCTTTTGGGGTGGAATTATGTAATTTTGGCATTTCATTGTGTATCATGCAACTTATTTGCGGGCCTGCTTGGTGAAAAGCTAGAAAAATACATTTCAGTTAAAATAACATGGACGCCTTTTCATAAATTGGGCAAAATCATTTTGCCTGAATCCAGCACTGAAATAGTTGATATATATATATATATATATATATATATATATTTAAGAATCTACCCTCTTACAGAAAATGTTCACAGTTCGCATAAAACATATGGAAAAAAGTTAACAAGACATCTACGTACAAATATGTGTCATGTAGAGCATCATTATGTACACGTTCATTCAAGTTTTATACACACTCTACAATACATATACAGTTTAATGGCTATACAGTTGAGTCAGAGTTGGGACAGGGATTGACTGCCTCCTGTAGTGCCAAGCTTCAACTAAAAACTCTTTAGGGACATGGTCATAAACGTTGCCAATTTTTGGGCCAAATTCATAAACATGCTTACCAATTAACCAACCAATTTCATTATTTATGGAAGAGGAAAAAAAAAACACCTCTGCCAAACATAATCAAAATATAACTTTTTTCATTATATTTCGAAACATGCATAAATTTCAGATCACATGTCATTAAGTGCTGGATATGAAAATGAAAACTGTATTTGTGTCTTTTTGCCCAGAGCCACTTGCTAGTACTCAATGACCTATTCCGCAGTCCGAACTCTTTACTCTGCATAAGCTAACCTGTCCCTGTCTAACCTATATACATATATGGAACTACTATTGTCCATATTACACACGTTCGTCTGTTAAATTTTGACATAGGCTGTATCAGCCAAAATAAATTAAAGGGTCTTCAGCGGGTAACCACTCAACATGTATCGGAGCCTTTTACCGGTACATGTCTCTCTGAGTAGCGGCTCCTTGTCTAAGCTAAATATTCAGCAAAGACAACCCACATAATAAAGAATAAATATGAACGTGCCAAATGATGAATTAGCTCAATACCTGACGTTTTGCTTACAAATGCAGAGCTTCATTATGAAAGAAGAAACCCTGTCAAACAAACCATAATTACTAAATTTGTATAGTACATGTTCAGATAAGAACAATTTGACTTACCCCTGAACCAATATGTACCCTTTTTAGCTGGACAGCTTATCCGAGTTAAACCACCCGCCAGTGTATAACAGAAGTGAAAACAATCTGGGGCCTTATATTCAGTTCCAGTGATAGTAAAATAAACAGCTGCAGCTAGACCACCTGTACAAACCAAGGGAAATTCCAGCAAGGACTGCAACAATGGACATCCTGCACCAGAAATGGAAAACAAACTCTGCGATGACACCTACCCCTCAAACAATTAAGCTCTTTTAACTGCCAACCCTGAATCTATGTATCAACGTTATGTGTCAGGTTTGTGACATTTGAGAAAATACTGTCAATTTTGAGTAAATGTGCATTTAGGCATGTCAGAAAAGAATGAAAGTCATTAGCATTTATGTCAAAAACATGTTATCAAAACATTTTTTTTACAGGATTTTGAGTACAAGTAGGCAAGTTTGTAACTGTCGTCAGTAGCTGCTTGCTACCTATAGCCCCTGGGGGTTTGACCTAGCAGAAAAAAGCTAGCCTAAAATGTCTGAAAGGTGAACATTAGAACAGAATGATGCCTAAAGGTAAAATTAAGTAGCAAAACAGGCAAGTCTTAAATCTCTAAAATTACTGAAGCCAGACTTTGTAACCATCTCGGGATATTTACAGCAAAATTTGTAGAAATATTTGATCAAAAGTACATCTGTGAATCCTCTTGACTCAAGTTTATTGTAAATAAATTTGGTTCTAGATGTAAAGTCCTGAAATTTAGAACAAATACGACCAAATCTCAAAATCTGTGACAAAAACGTATTATATCCATTAGTTATCGAAATATTACTGTCCGGGAGAGGATAATTAGCCACTTCAAAGTTAAACTCATCTATTTTATGATAGACTTTCGCACAAAACCTGTCATTAGTGACCTGAATATATCCAAGTCCAAAAACACATCTCTGAAACCATCTGAATTGTTACCCTCCAAAGGGGTATCATTTGGGTAAATTTCTTTAGCAATTTAACTGAAATTTTGTACATTTACGCAAGAAAATTCATCAATATATCCTGCGTTGTTTGATAATTTTGTAGCCATTTGAAAGTCTTTTTTCATCAATTTATTCATATACTTAAATTCAAGCCAGGTTAAATATAAATCTGCCAGTAAAGGGGAGCAGTTGCTACCAATTGGAATGCCTTTTATGTGTTGAAAAACCAATGATCTGCATTGAACAAAAGTATTATCCAAGAGGAATTTTAGAGCATCTATCAAAGTTCCAACAGTGTAAGATTTAACGTTACTTTTTGAATATTTATTGAGTGACCAATATGCTTTCTTTGTAAATGAATTAATATCTATGTATGGTTTACCATTATGTTTAAACCTTTTGCTCATTAATTCTGAAAGTGAAATTTTGACATCATCTATGGGTAGATTTATGTACAGTGTACAAAAATAAAAACATTTGATATTTTTTTGCCTTTACATCTTTGATTTTAGATACAAACTCGGAAAAATTGTTAATACTCAAAAAACAATTTATTTCACAGTTTCTAGTAATTGCACACAGTATTTACGAAAATGATTCCTAACTGCAGTCAAACACAATGTTACTTCTTTTGATAATTGCTTTGTAGTACATTTTGAAGCACCAGCTATGAATCTAGATTTAAAACGTTTTTTTTTTTTTTTTTGTAATTTGGGTATCCAGAACAAAAGTGGAATAGAGGAGTCCTCTTCAAAAAATTTTGATGTTAAAATTCCTTTTCATTTCATTTTTATGTGTATCTCTCAAATTATCAATGGATTGTTTGTGTAATTCATATACGTCATTTCCTCTTATGTGTGAAATATTGTTCATTCCTATTTCCTTTTTCAAAACATCCAGATAATATTTTTTGCAGATGATTCCAAAATCGTTACCTGCCTTATCTATGTTAGTGACTGCAAATCTATCTTGTAGTTCTTTGACTGCTTTGGAAACTTTAGGCTGTTTTAGATTAACGGTATTGAAATTCTAAATGTGGGATTTGTAACGATAAATTCTATTTCTAAAGACTCTTTTCAAGTTTGATAACCATTTTTCAAATTTCTCAAATTCCATTTTTTTCTTTCTTTGCCCATTTCACACAGTAGGAATCAAGTGCATCACATGTATCCTGAAAAATACTGTCGATATTCAACTTGGGGCATATCCGAAATTTTGTACCTTTTTCATCATTTCTTTTAAACCTAAATTTTGTATTATGTCCAAGTTACCTGTAAATGCATGTTTGTGGTATGCATCAACAAATGTAGAATATTTACTATTAGACATACAGTGACAATTTTGATTTGCTGCGATATCCTTAAGAGTAATTGAAGCCAGAAGTTTTTTGTAATTCATGATACTTTGTCCAATATTGTTACCATATTTAAAGGAAATAATGGGGGAATCTTTTATTCTGCATTCCTTGGTAATCATGTTACAAACAAATTTTTCAATTTGGAAAGAGACTAAATGTTTAGTAGGTCAATTATTTTGTGTTTGAAAGGAATGCTGCAAAACATTTGATCTATTTTTTCTTATTAGAATCTGGTTTCCAAATTTTTGTTGTGTATGCATACACAATTTCACAAACAAATTGCGGAAATGTGTGTTCTGAATCATTAAGACCTAAATATTCATTTACTCTTGTTATGTCTCGAAATGATAGTGCTTTTAGGGCTGTATGTAATTGATCCATGCCATTGGAGAAAGCCTGTAGTAAATTTTGGACAAGGTCTTTTGTATCCACGTTCCTACATTTCCTCTTTTTCCGTGATTTTCTTTGTCCACGACTTCTTCTTCTTCTTTGAATACCAGCCTGATTATTGTGAAGAGGTGTGTGACTTCTGTCAAGAGTTGCAAAGTGCTAATTCCTTACATCACCGAACCCTAAAATTCTGTCATTGAGTCCATAAGGAAAAGCTGAATTAAGTGTTTTGATCCAAAAATCTTCCATTTGTAATAATTTCCTTGTGCTAACATAACTATCTCGGTTTAACAAATTTGGCTCTATGTAATCAATAATTTGTATCCGGTAATCTAAATGTGAATGTCCAGCAGAATTGAAATGGTTACACAAAAAAGTGTTTAACTTGTGATTTTTAATTGTAGTTTTATGACCACTGAATCTCTTTTTAACTGATTGCGTAGTTAGGCCCATATATTGTGATTTACGTTTGATGCAGGATATAAAAAAAAATGATATTGCTAGATTCACAAGATAATACTAAATTTTCCGATCGGGGGTTCCTTAATTTGAATTTTTTGTTGGTAACGTTACTGTGAAACTCTTTATTCCTGATGAAATTTGACTTGCAGAATAGACAGTTACAATTTCCGTCAAAACATATTCCAAAATCAGCGCTCGGGGCTAATGCTGAACCGTTTTCACTGTTTATCTCATTGGTCATGATTGTTTTAGGTTTTAAAAGTAATTTTGAAAGCCCATCTTGCCATTTTTCTATAATCATGTCCCTAAACATTATCCTGGTTCGTCGTTGTTGAGTCCACCGAGGAAAAAAAAATAACAATAACAATAACTGTAACTAAAACAAGTCCAAATGGGTGCTAGACTAAAGACGTTACCTGGAATTCCAGTATGCTTTGAAAATCATAGATCGGGGACCAGCCTGTACAAACCTATCCACCAAGTATCAATGGTGCAAAGCGAACAGAATTGTACTTGTGTCTTTTTGCCCAGAACCACTTCGTAGCAGTCAATAACCTATTATGCAGTCCGAACTCTTTACTCGCCATAAGCTAACCTGTCCCTGTCTAACCTATATACATATATAACTACTATTGTCCACATTGCAAACAAGAGGGTTAAGTCTTCCTGAGCACTCTTACAATAAATAACACTCACCGAACGTAGACCGTTGATACATTCTATACCAAGTTAGGGACCTTCTCTCATCAATTTTGTAAAAGAAAAAAGGTATTTTATACCCTTTGATGGCTATTTTTTTTACATAAGGAAGCACTAATTTGGATTTTTTTTTTCGATCAGAAAACACTGTCTACACATACATTGCTAAACGTTTAACTTAGTTTATCCACATGCGGCCATGCATCAGGAACGTTTCAAAGATTAGTGTCAAGCAAACCATCAAAGGTTTGTTTGTACAGTATTGTGCCCAGCAAATCACATGTCATCAGTTGGAAGTACTTTACCCTTATGTGTTCCCAAATGAACATTGAAAGACAGCTAAACCAGAGCACCCACGGTAGTGGCCATTAAAAGTGAAAACTTGACTTGCAAAATGGCTTTAGCCATTGCATATTGATATTATTTAAGAGACCCCACATTTTTTTTTTTTTTTTTTTTGTATTACACACACTAAATGCAGCACCCTATGAAAAAGACTGCATGAAGGCACTCTTCCATACAGTATTACCAAAACTTACACGATTTACACTTTTATGGGTGAAAATATATATGCTGCTTAAGGTGCCAGGATGGTTTGGTCTATGGCGGCTTGACGAAAAAAGCACAAAATGACTTTTGTTCTCTATTTGAAAGATAAACACCTAAAGTATGTGGTCACCAAACATTTTTTGAAAGCAAAAATCAATATTGACATGAGGAAATCGATGAAAAACTATGAAAAGTCTCAGAGGACCACTACACGTGTATCTTCGTTTTACTTTGGTATGGTAATGGTCCACAATTCTTGGACAGCCATCAGTTGTGCTGACCGGCCACTGACAATGACAAAATCACATGACCGCAGGGGAAAAATGGAGCCACACTTGATTCCATGCACATATTTTAGTCGAGGAGAGACACAACAAAGGAACTAGTGCCGCTTAAACAGCTTTCTTTTTGCTGTTACAGTGACTTATGACATCATTGGCGATTTAGAGGTATCTTTGCACGATGGGATTTATCTAAATGGAGCGTGAACTGCGTCACAACAGCTGGTCAACTTGACGAGGCTCCATCGTTCTGACTTTAAAGCTTGTCAAAACTTAACAGGATTAAACACCTTGAGTCACTGAACAATGGACATTATTACCGTGATTGCTAATGAATTTAATGTTTTCCAAGCTATTATGAGCCATCTATTTGATAATGTTCATTGGAGTATATATGTAATTTCAGCCATTTTTGGTTAACCAAAGAGGCTACGTGAAAGGAGAATCCACTCTGACTTTTTCACCAGGACTATCATCTTTGCGGCAATGGGATTATTTGATAGCGATCTAGCTGATAGGCACACAGCCGGTTGGGGGGAGGGGGGGGGGCAATAAACCCGTGCAAGTGTATGATAAGGTCCGGCCGCTTTGGGCTTTTGACATCGCGCATACTCACGCAAACTATATACCAGCTTTGAAACCTGAGGAACGCATTTCAACTTAATTTCAAATGAATCAGTAGATTTGATATTTCACAAGTCACAACAGCACCCTTAGCACGTTGTAATGGAGTACATTTAAACATGTTCTGAACATCACATCACAATATGGGAACAATGAAGTAAAATTTAGTTTTATCAAAATGTTCAAATAGAACAAGTCTGTAACACAGAACCAGATGCGAGTAAAATCCATCACGCATAACAGGAAAAAATACGGGATGATACGGTAAATTATGCCCGTGATCATGCATACTCTTTTATTCTGCCACCCATGTTGTTTCGAAAAAATGTAACCACACTAAAGTAAAGGTTAGAAATTTTACATCTCCAAACGTGCCAAGCTTTTAGGTAAACTGACTTCGAAAATACACAGCAATATTAATCATGTAATTTGTGACAAACCTTCTGGTAGCCACTTTTAGTGAAACTTGACACAAAAAAACCTTGCATCTTCAATCCTACATATTGCTTTTTGCGCAAATCATTAAACAATTGCCTTGTGGCGCACGCTGACAGCATACAGTCTGGCCCAGGTCGAATGATCTCAGATTATAAAGCCTGCCACCCAGTCAAATATTGCAAAACAACTGTCAAACCAAGTGCCATTTTGAAACAGTGTGTTGTCAGGGCCATGGTCAGGTGACCTTGTAATCGCTTTATGTCCTCCTTTTGATCCTTGGAAGCTGCATGTGAAACCACAGCGCTAAAGCAACATTGTGTTTCACTTTACAAAATTTGAGATAAACCACAAAACACCAATGTATCTTTGCAAGAATACATCAAAGTTGAAGGTTCTTATTTACTCCACTTGTACTGAAATGTTCGATCGGAGGTAATGACTTACTTTCACACGACATTCCATTCTTTGTAAAAATCAGAGCAGTGACCTTCGAAAGCAATTTTCTTGAAAGTCAATTTTCACAAGATCAATCAAATTTTAAAATGACGTCGATCAAACACGGATAGATATATCCTCTCAAAATAAACAAGTAAAGCAAGATAAATGTCTAACTTAGGAACTGTTTTTTTTTTTTTTTTTTAATTATTTGGCCTTTCAACTCTTCCTTCTGTGACTTTTGAAGTTCAAAAATGGGGAAGCTGTATAACATCATGGTACCAACTTCAAAATTCTACAAAATGTATACAAGTATAAAATCAATTGTACCCCTAGACAAAAACTCGGTTCCTGGGGAGTGGTCTATACTATCGTTTCAGATAGTTTGCAGATCTTAAAATTGAATATTGTGCGAACGAGCTGAAATAAACTCGTGAATCTATACCCGCTCACAACACAGTGTAAAACGTCTGAAAAAATCTCTAAATTGATTTGATGTTCTATTTTTACAAATTTGGACATCTATACAATTATAAAAATGTATAGTTTTTTTAGGGTGAAACGATCAATATATATGAGCTGGACGGGGTCAGAGTCGACAAAGTACGGAAAGCGCTTGAAACCATCCTGGCACCTTAAATATCCTCTAAAACGTGGTCCCTTGGGAATAAGCAATCCTTTTCCAAATGATGAGCCCTTTATGGAACTTGAAAAGATAATGGCTGAGCACTTACATGCCTAACATTCGAAAATGGACCTATCACCCAGACTCCATTTTTTATCAACTCTTTTACCCACTTTTATCCCTGTTGATTGCATGGAACGTTACCTATCAAACCGCCTCTAAGGTGCAGTTATCCATGGCCAAACTTCCTGGTGGCTGCCACATAAAGCTGGAGTTTCACAGGGATCCACACTTGGCTCTCCTCTGTTTTCTTTTCTTTTTTTTTTTTTTTTTTTTTTTGCTTTATGTGGATGACCTTGTAGATGACATTAGTTGCGATGTCAGACATTTAGTTGATGGCACCTTTCTACTGGAAATTCCTCAAAATGCCGTGGAATTTGCTAGTATCCATCCTTCTGCCATTCTTATCTAGGGTTAAACTTGGCGAGTCATATTTAATACTACTTAATCTCTATCTGTGTTTCCCCAAAGTTCATACCTTGCCACTCATCATAAATTCTTGGTCAATTGACTGTTACTGAAGCCAGCGTATATACCCATCGTGGCAGTACTCTCTGCAATAATTTATCCTGCCATGCTCACATCACCTGCATCACTATCAAACTTAGTCAGGCTATAGCACTCCTCTGCAGGTTCAAAGTCAAACTCTCCCACAAAGCTTAAACCAGACTGTATTTCTCTATGATTCAACCCATTCTTGAATACAGTTATGCTCTTTTTGACAACTGTAGGTAAAGTCTTTCTGATCTTAAGGAATTCTTTTTTTAATTTGGCGGCAGCTCAATATGTCCAGGCACCCTGTGACACATTTCTCACGGTAAACTACTCTAGGAACTAGGATGGCAAACCGTCCCAAACATCCACACAAACACTTTAAGTTGATTCTTCTCTATAAAATGTTTAATCTGCTTACTTCCACTTAGCTCTCAAGATTATTACCTCTTTCCCTCACTGGTCGTTCTTTACGTCATTCTACCTCCATACGTCCTCTCAAATGTAAAAACCCCATGCTTAAGCAACGCGTTTCTCCATGACACTATCTGGCTATGGAACAATCTACCCTCCTATATCAGAAATCCAATTTCCTGTCAACTCTTCAAATCTGAGATGAACGCAACCTTAATTGCTACTGACGATGTCCACGAGTCTTACTCCTATGGTCAGCACTTCCTGAATATATGCCTCACCCAGTTGCAACTGGGGTTCTCTACACTAAACTACGACCTCCATAAGTTAACATGCTTCTTTGTTCTTTATGTACATGCTCCTGTCGAAGTGAAGACTCAAAGCACTTCTTCTTCTGTTGCACCAAGTTATTGCAGCCAAGGAAAAATATTACTTTCTACTGTCTCTATATTGCCCCCCCCCCCCCCCCCGAGTTCATCCAAATCTCATAATGCAAGTGACAGGTTGGTGAACAGTTTTCTTTTTGCTGGGAAAGAACTATCTGATGTGACAAACGCTCAAATTTTTGAGACAGTATAGAAATTTACCACTGGAACCAAACAATTGATAGCTTAATTTTTCTGTCCCTCCGTATGGTCCATCTACATCGTGTACCTCTTTTCCCACCTATTACTACAAGGTCATCTTTTAGCTGAACCGTATGGAGGTCTTGATATCTTGATGTGTTATTATTATTATTATTATTATTATTATTATTATTATTATTATTATTATTATTATCATTATTATTATTATTATTATTATTATTGTTATTGTTATTGTTATTATAATTATTATTATTATTATTATTATTATTATTATTATTATTATTATTATTATTAACATTATTATTATTATCATTATTATTATTATTATTATTATTATTATTATTATTATTATTATTATTATTATTATTATTATTATTATTATTATTATTATTATTATTATTATTATTATTATTAATTTGATATAAAGTAACACTTGGTAATATTATTTTTGTACTATCTTGTGCATTTTGTATATACTTATGTGTGTATCTCCGTGTCTGGAGAACTCCTTAGCAAACATTTGGCAAATATTTAGCATACAAACCAGTTGGTCTTCAAGTGTGGGAGAGGATGAATCCTATCTTAACTCCATCTAGTGTCTCGATCTATGAACTCTTAAAGGCACCGAATAAAATTTTGTTTTGAAGCTTATCATAAAGACCCCCTAATGAGAGACCACGCTTTTCCCTGAAACGCCTTTTTTCACAGAAGTATAGAGACTCTTTCCATTTTTAGGGTATCGATGGCTTTAGATATGTCTTAAAAATGAAATCCAAGTTTTAATTGTTTGCTTTTCCATAAACTACAAATACTTTTTTTTAAAATTAATACTTGGTCCTCCAGTCTTCAGTGCTTCCTATAGGCTTCATGCATTTCAGCTATGTTCTTATGCTCTGAGAACCTCATGAATTGAATTTCGACCATCAACGTGAATACTTTGTAAACATTCACTATAACTTTGACCTTAACAGCTATACCCCTTGGCCACCCGACCTTTTAAGGTTTACAGTTCTTAATTTTGTTCCATTTTAGCCCCCCAAACCGTGTA
>OZ026623.1:11364201-11389201 GCA_964020975.1 Hermodice carunculata | reverse complement strand
CGCATGTAAAAAGCGATAACCACGTGGGTTGTTGATCACCGGGATAACGACGAAAATAGTTCCGGACATTTCCGGAGAGCATTGGCAAGCTACGTTGTGCATTAGGATTTGAAGCATTTCAAGATGGATGATGTGAACGATCATGAGTGGGAGCAATCAAGTTCCCATCACAAGTAGATTTCTGCCGATCATTATGAAGTTTAGTTTAGAAAACAATCCATAGTATCCCAGCATATAGAGAAAGAAATATAGTGGTCGAAATCCTCTTAGATCTGCTATGGAGAAGCCCGAAACGTGCGGAGTATGCCACATTCAGTGCCATTGTAAAAATGTAAATAAATGGAAAGATCCTCCTCCCGTAATAATTTGAAATTGGGAGGAATAGACATACAAATTGATCAAATTAAAAACTTGTTGAAGAAAATTTAATGTAGAAAGAAATCCTTTAGTGTTTGCACTAACTAAATTCGACAAGAATCATGTGAATTTTATAACAATGGGCGAGTTGCGTGCATCTATTTCGTTAGCCGACTTGAGGCGTAACATATTACTTGTATCAATGGAAACCTGTGCCAACCCATAGCGATTGGTACTGGCGTACCCCAAGGGTCAATTCTTGACCCCCTCTTGTTTATTCTTTATATAAATGATATCAGTGTCTCCCTGTAAAAAAAAACTAAAGTCAACTTATATGCAGGGGCACTCTGTTTTATTATGCTGACAAATCCAAAGATGTTGTCTCCACTTTATTACAGCAAGTGCTGATCCAAGTAGCTGACTAGTGGCATGCAAATAAATTAAGTCTCCACCTTGGAACTTGTATGCTCATTTGCAGCAATCATAAGAGAAATTCCATCAACTCAACCCTTGATCTTTCACTCAATTATCAAGCTATCTCCCAATCAGAGGCTTGTAAGTACTTGGGCGTAACGCTTGATCAGGAAGTGAAATTTGAAAAGCAGGTTGATGAGGTTGTTACAAAAATAAAGAGAGGTCTTGGTGTTTTTTAGCAGAGCTGCAAATTTTCTTTGTGCAGACTCCAAAATTACCCTGTAAAACACATTGGTGTTACCTCATTTTGATTATTGTAGCACAGTCTGGGGTAGCAATCTGAGGAAAGCTGACAGTGTACGACTCCAACGACTACAGAACAGGGCATTGAGAATAATATTACAATGTCACCCTACGACGCACATCCTCGAGATGCTGAGGACCCTGAAATGGATGATTGTCATACAGAGATGGTTCTACAATCTCTGTATTTTTCTTTGGAAAATAGTTATAACGAAGTCCCACCTTACTTACAAAATATCTTTACTCCAGTGACCGAAGTCCATTCTTTTAAAATAAGAGCATCCACTTCCTCAATTTTGTTCCAGGCAAGGTCTTCCCATAAAACCTTTTCTTTTATTGGTACCAAATTTTGGAACGAACTACCTCAGCATGTCCGGGATGCACGATCTCTGTTTAGTTTAAAAAAAAAAGTTGTATACAATTCATTTTTGATCACATAGAGCCTTTCTGATCAATGATCTTTTTTATCACTCATTATTTTATCAGACTTTTTGCTCTCGACTGATCGTAATGTCTTATAAACTCAATGTAATTGATTTTTAGGGTTCTTGATTTACTATCTTTTAATTCACTTTGTGCACCTCTCATCTACCCATAATCATGTAGTTTTTACTCTTTAAATGACTTGGTCATATATTTTTAATTGTTATGGCATCCATATCTCAACAGTCATGTACTGATCTTGGATTGCAATAAACTTGTCAACTTGTGGCCGGATGGATCACGGGTCAAAGTTAATTCAGAAGCCCTTTTCACAGTTCACAGTAAATTCATAAGCCCATATCACAATCACAGTAGTGTCAGTCATCAAAATCTGAATCACATTTATCGACAAAATAATAATCACAATCACGAATATCGGCAAATTGTAAAAGTACTAATTATTACAATCACATTCCATGGGTATTATTTTGACAAATGACGCATAACAAGGAACTATCCTGATCAAAAAGTTTTTTGCTTAGTGATAAATCACGGTTCAGAAAACAGGCCCAACGATGAATAACGAAATAGGCAATATCCCATTTGTGTTATGTGGTGGCAAAATTATGTTCATTCGGCATGGTCGCTGGTCGCGTTTAACTGGTGGTCGTTCATAAGAGGTAAATTATTAAAGAAAAACAACTGGTGACCGAATATGGTTTTTCAAACCAGGTCAAAATATCTTATAGGAGGGGTCGTTCAATACAGGGAGAGACCCATATTATATGGGTTTGGGCCAAGGTAATGGATGCTATAAGTATATTTTAGTCAATTTGCGTATGCAGTGTTGGCAAATTCCTTGCAAGAAATGGTGCTCTTAATTCAAATTCAAATGAAAAATAAATTTCAAATTATAAATTGGTCTCCTTGTAATCATATATCTTCAAGGCCTTAATTTTTTCGCTCAGCTGACCTGTCCGTCACCTGAGCTTTTGTTAGGGTCTGTCGTCCGTCCACAATTCACATTTTCGACTTTTCAAAAACCGTCAGCAAGATTCACTTCAAACCTGGTGGGGACATGCCTTGGGTGGATGTCTACCAAGTTTGTTCAAATGGTCACGCTCCGGTTGATTTTTTTTTTTTATGATTTTGTGTGTTCCTTTTTTGGTGCAAATCTTAAAAAATATCCGAAACCACTCATCTAATTGCTTTGATATCCAACAGGGATACTCCTGGATACTCATAGTTCTTAATTTGTTCACCACGTGACGCTGCGATTTTTTCTAATATCTTTTGATTTGTGTGTGTGTGGGTGTGTGTGTGTGTGTGTGTGTGTGTGTGTGTGTGTGTGTGTGTGTGTGTGTGTGTGTGTGTGTGTGTGTGTGTGTTGTTTTGTTTTGTTTTGTTTTTTTTTTGATTTTCGACTTCTTCTCCAGAACCATCACTAAGATTCAGCTGAAACTTGGTGGAATGTTTCTTGTGGAAGAGTCAAACAAAGGTGTTCACTAGGTGGGACTGCTGTGGATTCCTGATTTTTAACGATCATTAAAATTGGGGCACTTGTCGGTCAATGCAGCTTTCCTATTGATTACTATATAGGTCAATGGACATTTTAATGCTAATTCACATTTTCCCCTTTTACGCACTCCAGTTATGTTTTGATTTTTAATAATTTTGGGATTTTTAATGACTTTTTTGTTGTTGTTTTTTTTTCAGACAAATCTTACAAAACTCTGCTTCTCCACGACTGGTCATCCTATTGCTTTGATATAACACGATAACACTCCTAGGGATTCATAGTTCTTAGTTTGTTCCCCAGGTGGTGCTGCAATTGATTTATTTATTTATTTATTTTTCATGAATTTTTGTGTGTTACTTGTGACTTTTTCGCCAGATCCGTTACTCAGATTAAGTTGAAACTTTCTGGATATGTTCGTTGTGAGAAGGTCAAGCAGAGATGTTCACTAGGGAGCACTGCTGTGGATTCCTGATTTTCAACCATATTTTTCAATCCGGGTACTTATAGGTAAATGTACAATTTCTATTGCTTACCATGCAAGTCAAAGGACATTCTTATGTCAAATCACATTTTGAACTTCTCTGAAGAAACTGTCATTCAGATTCCCTTCAAACTTACTGACAATGTGCCATGGGTGGGTCTATACCATGTTTGTATAAATGGTTTTGATCCATTGATTTTTTTTTTCTTTTTTTTTTTTTTTTAATCTCTAAAAAAGGTCTGATAGGAATGTTGAACATGGGGATTTCTTGTAATGGTTACAACTTCAAAAATTTTGGCCAGATTTGTGCCCAACTTGGTAGGGATGTACTTTTTATAAGTGTTTACCTATTTTGTGCAAATGGTCATGCTCCAGTGATGTTCAGACCTTGTTTTTGCTTTTTTCCACTTCTTCTCCAGAACCGTCACTTAGATTAAGCTGAAACTTGGTGGATATGCTCCTTGAGGAAGGGTCAGGCAAAGTTGGCTTAGTGGCACTGCTATGGATTCCTGATTTTTAACGATTTTTTTTTTTTTAAATTCGGGTACTTATCGGTAAATGCACCTTTTCTATTGGTTACTATGCCGGTCAATTGGCATTCAAATGCATTCTAATAGCTTTTGACACTTTCGACTTCTCTGAAAAAACTGTCCGTCAGATTCACTTCAAACTTAGTGGCAATATACCTTGGGTGGGTCTCTACTAAGTTTGTTCAAATGGCTATGCTCCAATGATTTTTGGATTTTAATGATTTTTTTTTCGAAAATTGTTAAAAAAGTATTCATAGCAAAGTTAAACATGGGAATTTTATGTAATGATAATAACCTAAATAATTTTTGCCAGATTAAATTCTAAATTAGTTGGGATTTGCCTTGGATGGGTCTCTACCAAGTTTATTTAAATGGTCACATTCTAATAATTTTTGGATTTTTTTAAATGAATTTTAAGGTTCTTTTTTAGGCAAATCTTAAACAATCTTCGCTGAAATCACTCACCCAATTGCTTTGATATCGCACAGGAACACTCCCCACACTTTGTAGAAATATACCTTTGATAGGTCTCTACATGTTATTCAAATGGTCACACTGCACTGATTTTTACATACATTTAGGGGTATTCTTTATTTTAAATAAGCAGCTGCATGTCAGCTGAGCACAGAATCATCATGATCCTCTTGTTAACTTCTTGTCCAGAACCATTTCTAAGATAAAGCTAAAACTTGGTGGATATTTCCCTAGGGCGAAACAAAAATCACTAGGAGGCAATGCTGCGGATTCCTGGTTTTTAATGATTTTGTATTTTTTTTTATTTGGGTACTTGTCGGTAAACGAACCTCTCGTTTTGCTTACTCAAGTCAATGGGCATCATACTGTTATTTCACATTCTTGACATCTGCAAAACTGGCCTCCAGATTGACTTCAAACTTGATGGCAATGTAGCTTGGGTGGGTCTCTTGCAGATTTTGTTCAAATGGTCACGCTCCATTGAATTTTGGATTTTGTATAAATTTTGCTGTTCTCTTTTGGGACAAATCTAACAAAGTCTTCTCCAATGAAACCGCTCACTCAACTGCTTTGATACCACACAGGAACACTCCTAGGGACCCTGGTTCTGTATTTGTTCCCCACGTAGCGCTGCTATTATTTTTCTATTTTTTTGTGTTTTTTGTGTTTGATTGCTATTTTTGACTTCCTTTACAGAACCGTCACTCAGATAAAGCTGAATGATGGTGGATATGTTCTTTGTGGAAGGGTCAAACAAAACAGTTCACTAGGTGGCAATGCTGTGGATCACTGGTTTTTCACGATCTTTTAGATTCGGGTAATTACTGGTAAATGCACCTTTCCTATTGATAACTGTGTAGTCAATGGGTATTTTAATGCTGAAATACATTTTGACCTCTTTATGCGAAACAGTCATTTAGATTTACTTTAAACTTGGTGGCAATATACCGTGGGTGCGGTCTCTTGGAGATTTGTTTAAATGGACACGCTCCATTGATATTTTTATTTTTGAATTTTTTTTTTTTTTTTTTTTTTTTTTTTTGTTCTCTTTGAGGGCAATTCTAAAAAAATGGCAAGGGTATTTGTACATGTCAGCTGAGCACAGGACTGCCATAGTCTTTTCTCTTTATAAACTGGTTAAAGCAGAAGCAAAGAACTGGTTATTATTTTAATAAATTACATTCAACAAAATGTTTTTGTTACGCCTGAACGGTCTTTCCTTCAATTATTTCAACTTGCTCAACAGCTCGACAAGCCTATATGCTTTGCCCTTGCATTTCGGCCACCAGGCCTTGTTCGGTTTTGTTCCCCCCCCCCCCCTCCTGTCCACACACCCACCCACACACACACCTTTTTTCTCCCTTATTCTTAGTTGTTTTTTTTGGGGGGGGGGGGTAGAGGCTTACATGTATGTATTTCATTTGGCTGGGGTAAATCCTTTAAAATCAGTCATGGTGACTTTAGAGAGCTGTTGAGTTCATCAACATATTATTTTCACATAAATGATTCAATCTATATCCAAAAATATGAACTGCAGTTTTTGTAACTTTTACTAAACTAGTGTATATAGGTGGCCAAACTTAAGAACTTAAACACACATCCACATATGATAACATGAGTTTCAGAAAGAGAAACAAGGTAATACCCGTGTTATCATATGTGGATGTATGTGTCACAGATGTGACCTACTGGTTTTAAACTCTGCATTTTTAATGGCCAATAACGTTTAAACATTGAAACTATTCCATTGTCTGCCATCATTCATATTATATCCAAAAAAAAAAAAAAAAAAAATACTGCCATAATGACTATTGACTATTAGATGCTGTTTTGGTGAAGCTAACCCCCCCCCCCCCCTCCCCCATCCCCCTTTACTGCCTCAGCAGTGATAAATGTCATATTTTTTATACAAATTTTACGAATCTACCCGTAAATAGTAAAAAAGTCCCAATTTCAAAGTCCTGAAATTTAGAACAAATACAACCATGTCTCAAAATCTGTGATTATATCCAATAGTTTCCGAAATATTACCGTCCTGGAAACGATAGTTAACTACTCAAAAATTAAACTTGTCTATTTTGTGATAGACATTAATTCAAAACCTGTCATAAGTGACCCAAATATCTAAGCCCAACAACACATATCTGACACTATGTCAATTGCTACGCTCCAAAGGGAAATCTTTTGGGTAATTTGTTCGAATGAACATAAGTTTAATTAACAAACAGACATGCATTTAGTATTTTATAAAAAAATAAATAATAATGAAAATAATAAACAAATAGACAGAAAAAATTAACAAACAGACCAATGAATTAATAAACAAAATATTAATTAATAAATAAAATAGATTAACAAACAGACAGGTATATTATCTGATAAACAAATAGACAAATAAATAAAGAAATAAATTAAACAGACAGGCAGATAAACAAATGAAATAGATAAAACATAAAACACGTCGATAATTAATGAAATACACAAATTAATAAAATAAAAATTAATAAATAAAATCAATAAACAAACAGGCACAGACATAAATCGATACACATAACAGACAGACAGATCAACATATAAAATGAACATATAAACACAAGCCAATGAATAATGACATGCAACTATCACATTCACTTCCTACATACTTGTTAACAAAATAACCGACATCATATATTCAGTTGATATATCATACAATGCACCATTCACTCATCTTTTCTACATCAAGCAAATTTGGATCCTTTGCAGAACATTTCACCAAAGGGGTTAGTCTTGAAGTCTGGCGGATACTTCATATCCAATATTGTGATCTTAGTATGCCATTTTGTTCTTTTTTTCTGGTCTTGTGAGGTCTTTCTCCCAGACTTGTTTTCCGTCTCTTTCTGTGTGTTGATGTAGCAGTTTCTGTGGCTGCCTCTTTTTTCTTTCTGCCTTCAGTTCCTCTTCAGTTTGTTCTAAGGTCTGTGACAACATCACCGAAACCATTATCATGAACCCAAACAAACCTGTGAAATCTAGGTGGTTACTTCTATATTAACATATTAACATAGAACCATATGACACAACGCATTTCACTGTGACCGACGAACACAGTCTGTGAGCGTGCTCGTTTTGCCTGCGATTGCAGCGCGTTAAGCCAACCTTGGGTATGTTTACGACATGTACCGAAACAGGTTGAGGCGACCACTGCTGCGTTTCCTTTTTGGATAATTTTTTCTTCACCACGTGTCCTGCTCGGCAGATGTCAGGAGATTGTCAGACAGTCAGCTATGCAAAATAGAAGTCTGCTAAAGAACAGACAGAAAGCACGGGTGTGCTATTTTCTCACACAGAAATGTGGTATATCCTTCTAGCGTTAAATGTGCAAATGGTCACACTTTTGGTGCATGACAATAATTTTCAATGTTTTTCCGTAACAAAGATAAATATGCAACTTAAAAACGTTAAATTGTTGTGAGACTTGAACCTATCAGACTGTTGCAAATTGCCCCCCCCCCAAAAAAAAAGAAAAAAAAAAAAAAAAGAAAAAAGAAAAAAAAATCGTGACATGGCAAAACGAGCGCGCTTTACACTGACACCACGTGGTTACTTTTTTTTCAACAGGTTCTTGCCCAAAAATCTTATCTAATTTTGTAGATTACTTGGAATGAAGAACAATTTGACACATATCATTGTTTGCAATATTAACATTACAGATGAACATAAAGTTTCATTTCAAAATAAGTAATTACACCGCATAGAATGAGATTTAGCAGTTCACGGGGAGTATAAGTTGTTCTGTTTTTTTCGTTGTTAGACGAATTGCCGCTAAAAAGGGGAACGCCTACTCAGAGTTCTACAGCTACAACTTATTCAGGTAAACCGTATCCTGCCAATAGAACCACAGACGGAGTGTTGGTAGGTCCTCCACCAATAAACAGCGATTTTGGCTGTGCACATACTTGGAACGACGCTAAAGCCTGGTGGAAAATACGGATGGATAAAGTGTACGTTGTCCGAAGTGTTACAATATATAACACATTTACCGGTAAGCTTTGCAATATGGAATTATGTTGTATCTGCCATGAGTATAAAGAATAAAAAGGGGCTGTGTAAACAAACCGTCCTCAGCTAACCTTGATAGCCATCGAATAGTAAGTCCCACTCTGGTTTCGGAGAAATCAATAGGAATGTGTCCATCAACCAACAGGTATCCATGTTGGAAAAAAAAAAAATCGTCAAAAATCGGGGATCCATAGTATCACCACCTAGTGAACATTTTTTGTTTAACCCTCCGGCAAGCTACATTTGCACCAAATTTTAACACCATATGAGTGATGGCCTTGTAGCAGAAGCTGAAAATAATGGGGAAAAAACCAACAATTTGGTTAAGAGATAGAAACAAATGCAGCCCCCATTGTTGAAGAAAAAAGCTCCCAGAGGTGTCCCTATGCAACTTAGCAATTAGCTTGGCATTTTCGGAACAAAAAGAAATTAAAATTTTGCAAAAAACTGAACCAAAAATGCAGAAAAAAGTATGAAAATCACAGAAACCTAACCATTTGAACAAGCCCCGTAGAGACCCACCCATGGCACATACGCACCAAATCTGAAGTGAATCTGGTTGACGGTTTTTGAGAAGTCAAAGATGTGTATTTTCATTGAAATTCGTCATTGGCTTGCATGGTATTCTATAGGTATGCACGCATCAACCAACAAGTAGCCGAAATAAAAAAAATCGTAAAAAATCGGAATCCGGGACATCGCTATCTAGCGAACACTCACAAGTGGTGGCTTTTTGCCTCACATTCCACAGGGGATTAAAAAAAGTATTGCTGCACACTCCACAGCAGGTTAAAACGTTATAGCCGTATATCACGTGCGCCAAAAATAAATATCCCCAAGTAAGAGCTCAAAACGGGTTGAAACCAGAAACTTGTATGCGGTGTTTTGGTTTGTTTATACAGGTGCATGTCTCATCTGGAACTTTCAGAATAAGCAAAGATAATGAAGCGGCATGCCATTGATATATTAGTGCAAAACAAACATGTGGTGTGTCCCTGGAATGAACATGAAGCCTGTATCATTGATAAATGCTCATTAAAAATATAAGCACCTTCTCATGTTATAAACTTACATATCCCTGTCATCGGAATTTTATTCTTTATTTGATCTTGCGTGATAGGCGGCGCCACAGTCATTATTGACCAAATTATTATTATTGCTCCATACACAGATACACATACTCCAATTATGCATATATAACATTAGATCCCTGGCAGATCTTTTAAAAAATGAGAGAAATGCCAGTTTTATCCGAATGGTCAGGTTTGCAAAAGTTGGATTATAGCCCCACAGTTGAAGGCTCAACACTGGACTAAAATGGACAATTAGATGACTTTTGACGTCCCAGAAATTTTACAAAACAGGGCGATTTTGTAGTTGGTCATCAGTTTTTTCTGATTTAATTTAAAATGGGTTGCAAAATCTACAAGGGCCGTCGACCAAGCTATATTTTCACGTGCACTTGGGTTCATGGTAGCTTGAAAAACACACCTAGATGCTGGGTGCTATATACAGCCGAGTGTCCAAAGAAGCCTCCTTTACCTACCTGTATTTGTTACAGGTCATGTTGTGGGGGTTTGGAAAAACCACACAGTCCCAGCCGAGTGTACATACATTGTAGACATCTGTACTGTGCTACACGTGATTCAGGAGATGGTGCTTCAGATATCTGCCTACATTACAGTGAACCCTTTTGGAAGTAAACTCCCCGTCTCAAGCATATAAATACCCATTTTAGGACCACCCCATTCTGACAAAAGAGTGTTTTGAACAGATTTCTTATCAATCTACAAAGTATAATTAATTCAGGTTGTGCTTTTATTAGTGTTGCTCTGTCTTATGTTTTGTTGTTTTGTGTGCAGTTTGTGTAGGTCCTTGCACTTGTGTGGGTCGGTGTTGGAGGGCGTCACAGAGGCACCTGAGGGCGTCAAAAGTTACCTCAGTTTATAAAAAAGAAAATCAAAAACTTTTTACAAACTATCGACCCATATCTGTATTTCCAGCTTGCTCGAAAGTGTTAGAAAAAGTAATCTATAATCAATTATACGATTACTTTCTGAGGTATAAATTATAAATACATTGTATAACAGTCAATACGGATTTCGTAAATATCATTTAACCGAAATAGTGGCAATTTACCTTATTGATAAAATAATACAAGAAATGGATAAAGGAGAGCTCCCAATTTGCCTTTTTTCTGGATCTGTTAAAAGGTATTTGACACCCTCAATCATTATATACGTCTTGATAAATTATCATATTATGGGGTTATTGGTACTTCATTAACTGTGTTTGAAAGCTACCTAACAGACCGCCAACAGTATGTTCAGTATATCCAGATGTACTCGGGCATGCTACAAATTAAAACTGGAGTCCCTCAAGGCTCCATACTAGGTCCCTTGCTATTTCTTATTTATATAAATGAAATTGTTCAGAAAAGCGAAATTTTAGGAATGATCTTGTATGCAAATGACTCTACTCTACCCTGTATCTGTTTTATAAATTGACTTCTAGCAATTTATAATCAGTTTACTATGAGTTCGTTGCAGGGATGTTTCCTATTTATGACCCCCCTCCTTTTGTACTATCATCATTTTTTTTCTTGAGACTTTTAGTCGGCTACTAGTTGATACGTCGATGCTGTCCATGATTAGCAACTCAGTTGTAGACAAAGATTTGAAGAAGGTGGATTTCTGTACTGTATTGACCGATTGTGGCAGAATTTGTGCATTGAGTAGCAAGCACAGCAGGTAGTCTTCGCGAAAAAATTGGGGTCAATATGTGCACGCTTGACGAAATGCTGGCAGACAACAGACTTTAGTTTCCCTACGCTACAGTACTCTACCATCTTCTATGGGGGATCAGAGAGATTTGCAGTGTCGTTTAGCAAAATTTAAGGTATTTTAGTACTGATTACTGACACGATGTGGGAAGAAAACATAAATATTTTGTCGCGTGAAAATATGAAATTCATCACAGCTGGTGTTCTATTGTGAACGTAAGATATGATTTTAGATAACGAATAACGATAAATCGAAGATCACTGGCAACCACTACGCTGATGACGTGCGTGCATGTCAGAACAGAATAACAGTCGCTACCACATTGCGGGAAAACTTCCGTGAACAGGACAGACGACAATTCCCATAAGCCAATCAAGTACACTTCTGTGAATAGCACGTTTCTGCATCTCATGTATTCATACGCGGTGAACATTTCCACCGAAATAGAGGCCGCTTCATAGAAGGTGACAAGCTTGATGACATTCGGGCCTTCGGTTCGACGTTTTCGCAGGAGTTAATGCATGGGGACCATGGTCGTTTTCACATGGGACGGTCACGGAATAAAGGTAATGAATTAGGTGTGATGGGATGCCGGGCATTTTGGATCAGTAGTGTGCCTCTATACGGAATAAGGACATGCGGTTCTTGGGATATAAAGCGCCAGGGACGAAATACGAGGTATACAGCGGTCATGGACATAGCCTCGCAAGAGGTGCAGACTCTTGCCGAAACTTCGGTTTATATCTTTGGTAAGAAGGGGGCCACAGTGACCAGGCATGGGGCCACAAACGCAAACGGTGTTTGAAGTATCTTGGATAATATATTGATAATATTCTACTATGCGTGACCACATTTCCAATCTGCCCTTATAATAGACTACCTCCAATATTACGATAACGAACACCAACCCTGTGCTGTTTCACCGAACAACCATGGCTATGCAGGTATTCAGTGTCCCCGGCCCAACTTGACCCTCCAGACAAGTCAAAATAAAATGCTGTGTGTGAGTTGACTTTTCTGCAAAATAACGGCACACGATGGCCACTTTTTCCATAAAATCTTTCAGCCGGGGTCGATCATTTTTTATTAGGAAAAGGCGGCTTTTGTCTTGCTAAAGACCCTTAGTAAATTCGCTACAAAACAAAATAGCTGGTGAATATTATCAAAATAAATGCTGGGGCGGTCGTAGCGTCGAGCTGGACCAGGCCCCAAAGCGGTCCTGGCGAGGACTAAAGAAGGGATCTTTTTGCTTGACCAGAGTCCGTTCGCATCCGTTCGGCTGGGCTGGCGTGCTGGTGAAAAAACACCCTGGGCAACAGTCACCGAAACACGCAGGTACACTTTGATAACACGTGTTCTGACAGTAGACCTGCCTTGCTTGGCCACGGCCGTCTCATGCTGCAACCTGTGTCATTAAAGAATACCTGTTTCCTGCTCTGCTCTAGCCCGGGTGAGTTCATAAAATGTAGGAACTGTACAAACACTGAAGCTTTGCCAATATGCAACCGCGTTAAAAATTATAGTTGCCCAGCACACCCATAATAGGGAGCATGCCCATTGGAATTGGAATAGTTTAAAGTTAATCATAGGACATGGAAGTTAATTGTATGTGCTAGAATATATTGACAGTAAATATGAACTGTACATAAGTATCTTTTTTTAGATTATTGTATTCTGCATGCAGTGTGATGCAATGGCTCCATTATGTAGACCCAGTGGATAAGCTTGCAAATATCACTGCTGCTGCTAACATTTAGCTCTACAATGTTGGATGTCACCCATACTTCTGTATCACAGCTGCCAGAGCAGTTGCTGGTCTTCGGAAACTGCGTGCTCTGGCAGTAGACCTGCTGCAACACGTGCTGTTAAAATGTACCTGCATGCTTCGGTTAGCGGTTGCCCAGTGAAATGTAGTCAAAAGATGAATTGCTGACGGATGGACAGCGAACGACGGATAGAGGACAATGCGCATATATCCATACTATAACCTCAGCTGAACGACTAGTTAGCTGAGGTGAAAAATGTCTAATCTAGCACTATCAAAAACAGTTTTGAAGGCGTATATTATATCATTGAGTATGGAAGTTTGATCTTTATCTAAGTAATTTATTTATTTATTTATTTATTTATTTATTTATTTATTTATTTATCTATTTATCTATTTATCTATCTATCTATCTATCTATCTATCTATCTATCTATCTATCTATCTATTTATTTATTTATTTATTTATTCATTTATTCATTTATTCATTCATTCATTTATTTATTTTTTGAAATACAGTGCAGAAAAGAAAACGAAGTTTAAACCAAATTTATGTATGTGTGGCGGCCAGGTATGAATGAATTGGTTAACATAATTGACATTCATTAAAGTTCAATTATAATGGATGTATCTGCATTCTTAGAAAAGAACATGTATGACAGTAAATAAAGGATATTAGGTTATCGTTTTATTTTGTAATTCTAGCCTTTCGTTTTCCGTCAAAATTAAATTCAGGGACTGACATACTTTTGGTTACAAACATTGCACAGCCTGTTCCGATGCTATTGTGAGTAACCCCATTTACGGTACTCCAGCTGCTCTTCAGCTAAACCAACATTAAATAAATGGTCAGCATTTAACCAAGAAAACCTTTGCTTCAAATATCAATATTTGATATTTAAATTATACAGCCCTACTATCCAATAGAGTTACAAACAAAAACAAAACAAACAAAAGCAAAAACAAAAACAAAAACAAAAACAAAAGAAAAAACCAAAAAACAAAAAGAAAACAAAAAACGTTTTGCACTTTAGCTGTAATTTGTGAAACTTACATCAGATACACCTAGCATATGACCATGTGTTGTCTTGTGTGGCCATGGTAAGCTTCCTACATACCTGGTGTAGGCTGACAAGAATAATTGCAAGGGCAATGTCGTCATTACAAAATCCTGACCGCAAGACGTACAAGCAGGCCTATGTAGAATATTTGATTTACACACATTTTATTACAAGAACAATCGGCCAACAGGCAATGCCAGTATGAAGGCTTCTTGCAATAATATTTAAGTTTGCTCATAGAGAAAATGGCTACCCTTAAGTGTGTCCTGGGCAAGTAGAAAAATGGCTACTTTTGAGTATATCCTTGACTTGTAGAGCAGATGGTTACTTTTAAGTATATCCTAATTCTTGGTGTTTTACGGGTGTATATATGAGGGTCGTACTTTATGCGTGAGTACTAAATATCATATTTGATTTGTTGTTGCTTATAACACTTACATGCTGACTTACCTTAAAAAAAAAAAAAAAAAAACAAAAAAAACAATTGATGATATTTTTCCAGCTCCCAATCGCATGCAAAGGTTAAATATAACAGTCGGCATGGCCTCTGAGCTTGCCAGACAGTCGTTGTGTAAGTATTACCATCAGACGGTTCCAGCAGGAGGCAACGCCACTATTGTGTGCACACAGGAATTGACCGGGCTATACATCGCTATCCAGAAAACGTCTCGAACAACTTACAATCCCAATGGGTCTATAAAGAAACAAAACGATGGCTACCTGACTCTCTGTGAAGTAAAAGCCTCGGGTTATGAAGGTAAGGACAAGGTTCTTACGAAAGCTGAAAGCTATCAACGTTGTACTCCCAAAAAGCTGAGAAAGATGAATAAATGAACGAATGAATGAATAAATAAATAAATAAAAATATAAAAGATAAAGCACACATGAGCTTCTTATGAGATACACTCACTAAAAACTATACTAGACATAACATTGGAATACTATCATGAGATACAAGTTAAATATATCACAAATTAAGATACGAGTGTGAACGACAAAATGACACGAATACAAATAGAAAGGAGAGAATCTGTTGTGGAAATTGCCTAATTGATTAAGCACCTTACATGGAACAAATGCTATTTGAGATGATGATGTTTATGATGATAACGAAGACGATGATGCGGATGAGGATGATGGTGATGGTGATGACAATGACGGTGGATGTGGTAGTGGGGCTGCTGGTGGCGGTTCTTGTTGTCGTGATTGTGTTGGCGGTGGTAGTGGCGGTGATGGTCATACCGCGTCCATTTTATTACTAATTCTAAAAAATACATAACAGATAAACTACAGTCACGCCGAGAGGTGCCGTACCTGGTCTTCAAAAGGAAAAGTAGAATACCTTGTGGCTTTTAATAGATCTGGTAGCCATTGACTCTAATTATGTAATCTAGTAATCACCTTTTCTAACCATTTCTTTTTCAAATTCTCTTTGATTTCCTTTCGGGTACTGCCATGCAGCCTCGGTCGCATTCGTCACGGTTCAAACAGGAAAGCAGGTGAGAACACCGTGAAAGATCTTGAAAATAAGATCCGTTGAATACTGAAACACCATTTGCTAAGGAAACTAAAAAAATGGAAAAGAAAAACAAAAATCGGCAAGAGGAGCCAATGTTCACTTCCTGAGTAAATTTTACTAAAAATCAACAAACGCGGGCTGTGGATGCCCTGCATACCGTATAACATTGGTACTATTTGAAACAGTTGGTTAGACAAAAGCGTTAGCCTTTTACATATACATTCTCACCTCGTAATTATAAAATTGTTCAAATCATCAAATTTGTAACCCTTATCCGTGGTGATCTACGGGTACTAGTTGTAAGTCGTTTTCATGTTCCGGAAAGAAATCTGCATGACTTGCTTTATATATAAATAAACATGTAAACATTATTCGTTTAAAGCAAAGTATTCCATAGAACGATTTTGACGATATTCCTCTACATGTACTGCACAGCTCCTACATAGCTACATAGCTGTATCAATGAGTGACACAGGGTCCGAAGGTTTATCCTGTTGTTTAAACAAAACTAAACATAATCCCATAATTTTCGCAATTTTGCATGGTCATTAGTCATCAGTTCTCATGAAATGTTATCAGTTCCGTTCAGCATTTCCTGGGAAGAAGTCCAAAATAACTTCTAACACCAATAAAGTGCTCATCTAGCATTGCAAAAGAAACAAACCTCGCAATGATAAAATTCACAAAAGTAGATATTAACAGAGAAACAACAATGTTCATTTATATATTTTTGGAGTAAGTATAATATTTACGCTCCATAATATTTTCCATCTTTATTTATGCAGGTTGGTCTACACATATTTACCTTTGTAAAACTTTGCTTTGTGGCAGTTTATGGAAAGACATAATTGAATGAATGAAAAGATGAAGTAAGTAAGTAGTGAGGTAGGTAAATAAGCAAATAAATACATGTTGCAAGTAAACTATTCAGAAAATAAATAGACAAAAATAAGTGATCAAGAGAGCAGTGTGAATGGTGAGTCAGTTATGTTGCATGGTATCACTTGAAAGTGAAATGTTCGCATAATATTGCAGAAACAGTATTGGACTGCTCCAAAATGAATGTTAACACACGTTGCTGCTCTGTCACAGAATTATAGCTTACCACTAATGCTCAAACGTTTACTGTAATTTGTTTGAAAAGGTTAAAAGGATATATTGTATAACTGTTTGCTTAGTAATACGGACGCGTCTGAAATCCATTTTGAATTAATATTTTCATCGAAATTTTTAAACCATCGTTATAAAATTTCAAGAATCACAACTTCTTTACCTGAATAAGAATAGTGTAGCATCAATTTCTGTCCAAATGCATAACAAAGAGTAAATCGAATATGTCTGGCGATGTTTTTGCAGATTTTTAACGCATGTGAAACATCTTTGGGCTGCTTGTAATTATTGCTAAACGATTAAAATGACTGTACAGATGTAAAATATATTTCTGAAAGGAACTGAAAGCAGATGTGCTCGTTCATCGTGATGATGTCATTGTTCAGTGCATGGTTTTGTCTCAGCCTTTGGTAATAGATGTAAATATGCTTTGAAAAGAGCCAGGTGCAGTGGTGAAGATAACAGATCTGTAGTACATTATCAGATTGAAGAGGAAAAATCACTATTGCAACAAGACCATGTTTTGCCCCAGAATATACGGGGGCATGTGCTACCCTTGTCTATGATCCTGGCTGTTCTATCAGGTGACTACACACCTATGTCTCCATGTCTGATGTGGAGACTGAACGGATCCAAACTTGATCATAAATTTGGTTTCTGTGTGTGTGTGTGTGTGTGTGTGTGCGTGTGCATGTGCGTGTGCGTGTTTGTTTTATATATTTTTTCCTTTATTTGCTTGTTTCTTTTTATGTTGTTTTCTTCTTTGCTTGTTTGTTTGTTTGTTTGTTTGTTTTTTTGTTTTTTTTGTTTTTTTTTTTTTGTTTTTGTTTTTTTTTTTTTTGTGTGTGTGTTTTTTTGTTTGTTTGTTTGTTTGTTTTTTTTTTTTTTCCCAACAAAACCAAAAAAAGGTTCTTTTGTTTTCGGTTTTTGTAATGATCTTGCAACCCCCCCTCCCCTCCCCTCCCAATAAAAAAGAAGATTTCCTGCACTGAAAAATCAGAGTGTCCAACCTGAGCTAGGAAGATTTTGATCAGTGTTTACATGCCACCTGACTTCCCTTTTTGGACTGAAGGGATATTACTTTGTCAGATATTGAGTGACCACATCCTGGCCATATTTGAAATGACATTGATTGTCACATTGGTGCACTTAGTGTTTTGACATTTCTCTTCACAATAATTGGCTGAAATTGCACATCTCTGATATTGCAAGTGCATGTATTGTTTTTTTGTTGGCTCAGATTCGTGTCCGGCGAACACACACAGGAAACACACACTCTCTCTCTCTCTCTCTCTCTCTCTCTCTCTCTCTCTCTCTCTCTCTCTCTCTGTCTCTCTCTCTCTCTCTCTCTCTCTCTGTCTCTCTCTCTCTCTCACACACATCAAATATATATATATATATACATACATGTGTGTGTGGAAAGATAGATAGATAGATAGATAGATAGATAGATAGATAGATAGATAGATAGATACATAGATAGATAGATAGATAGATAGATAGATAGATAGATAGATAGATAGATAGATAGATAGATAGATAGATAGATAGATAGATAGATAAACTCTCTTTTTCTAGTGATTGAGGGAGTCCGACCATATTTTCTTCTGCAGAAACGTTTATTGTTGTTTATTCGAAAACGAGCAGACGGAGAGTAGTGAAAAATCTTGTTGTGATGAATCAGGAATTCGAATTACTGCAAAGGCTTGCCTGGCTGAAGAGAGAATGAGATTTTATCTTAAAATCTGTTAATCTGAATAGTTTGTCCTCTTGCCTCTGTTGTTTTTTAAAGTCACTTTTGCTAATTATAAAGAAACATTTGTGTTTGACGATAGTTTTGCAATGTATCGATTTTGAGCTCCGATGATAGTTAATTGGCAGGGAAATGTCGACTGTAAAAGTGTGAACACTGACGGGGGGTGGGGGGCATAGAGATACCGTGAGTGCCATTAGGACAAGTATTGAGAGAATTGGCAATATACTTTTTTTTTTTTTTTTAACTTTTTGTTGTGGCTTCAACCGCCAAGCAGAGTAAACAAACGCTTTGCCCATGGTTCGTTGCGTCACAATAAAACTTCGGAGATTTTTGCTCAATTCCGGGTTGGCTTAATAACCATATCATGTCTTCTCAAAAGAAAAGGAAAAGTAAGAGTCATGCATAAGGAGGAAGCGTAAGAGTGACTGGACTAAGTATTGACAAATTCAAGAGGTTGATGGGTGAAATGGTAAAAAAACGTTTACAGATCTGGAAAAAGACGATCGAGACACAAGTCAAGTCGCACTGCCAAGATGTTCCTGAATAATATCTAAGACATGAGCGGATGTAGTTCAAAGAATGCAAACTGCTGTGGATTAAACTGATGTTGATAACGTAAAGAAAATAGTGAAGGACTCTATGAATGAACAAAACTTTGATGAAAAGTCAAGAGAGCAGAGGGAAGGAAAAACAGTGATTCATGGACTCAAGGATAGGACACACACTGACACTACAAATACAGTAAATAATGTAGATTATGTTCAAGTTCTTGTGTACAGAAGCGTTATGAATTACTGTGATGGGGCCTAAAAGTGTGATACGATAACCAAAGAAGTCTGATAATCAATCTAGACCAAGATCTCTGAATACTTCTTCGAGAGACAAAAGTGACAGGCAAAAAGTTATGGAACATTTAACGAAATTAAAGGATGCAGAAGTCAAACACAGAACCATCGGTGTGGCATATGACCTGTCCTTAAAGGAACCTAAGGAAAAAAAAAAACAAAAAAAAAAAAACAAAAAAAAAAAAAAAAACAAGAGAAAAGGTCCCAGGAAAAGAGAGAACAAGAAGAGTTAAATGGCAGCCAGCGGACCTTTTGCGCTAGCGGCTCTCCATGGTGTCTCAAGATAATGCGCCCCCCCCCCAAAAAAAAAAAGAAAAGAAAACGAGACTAAAATGTCTTGCATCGAACTTTGAAAGTGTGATAAACAAGTATGAAGAATTAAAAATAATTGTCAATGATGAACGCCCAGATATATATTGTTGGGGCAGGAACATGGAAACAAACGATGCCTTCTTAAATGTTCCGGGATATCCAATTTTCAGAACAGATACATGTGCAACAAGAGGAGGAGTCATAATATATAATAAAACAACTTAAATGCTGTTATCTGCAATTAACTGCTAGATAATAAAATATGTCCTGTGGACTTGGCACAAGAATCAAGGTGAAGATAATTATTTGTTAGACGCAGTATATGGAAAATGTGATAGCTCACATGTGCGTAACACTGTACTTTTGCAGCTGATCCAAAAAACCAATCAAATAAGTAAAGGAATAGTTCTGATAAAGGTAATTTCAATTTGCAAAATATAGATTGGAAAAAATATAGAGTAAATGACGGTGAAAGTTCTTTGCAAAAAAGTTTTATGACAAATTAGATAATTCATTTATGCATCACCATATGACTTGGCCTACCCGGCAAAGAGATTTTAACACTCCAAATTGCCTCCACTGTTTAACAACTTAAAATAAGTCCAACACTGAAAATACTATGGTGGACAATCCATTGGGAAAAGCGCACCACAATGTTATTGTTGGAGACTATCTAATACCTTTTGGAAAAATATGTGAGACACTGGTATAAGGTTGATTTTAACCAAGCAAATTGTAAGAAACTGTGCAATAAGCTAGCAGATGTTAAGTAGAAATGTGTAACTGCGACTGGGGATGTGAATGATACTTGGGGGATTTTTTTTAAAGTTTCATATGTGGCAGTCTATAAGTGTGTGCCTTTAGTTCAGATAAACAAGTATGGCAAAACAAATCTGCCATGATTTAATATTGTAGCTAAACGGGCAATTAAAAAATCCCTAGCATGCAAAAGATATAGAGAAAACCTTAATTGTACCAGTTACCAGAAATATGGAAAGAGACAATATCAGGTCACAAGAAAAAGTTAGGGAAGTCAGAAGAGAATACGACATAAATTTCTATAAGAGCATTTCAAACTATGCGTAATAAAATAAAGGCTCCAGTGTTTCAGCTAATACGTAGCGATGGGAAGTTTACAAATAATGATGCAGAAACACCCATGGAGCTAAATAGATCTTTCGGTCAGTGAATGTAAGTAAACATGACAAGTATCTGTTGTGGTTCAATGATTTTGTTTATCTGGTCTTTGCCAAGGAAGCTCCTGATCCTTTCAGTATTGTTGGCAAAGTCTATAATGACACATTAGATAGTATTTACTTTATTCTTTTGTATGTCAGAGAAGTGCGGCTGCGCATAAACCCAAATAAGGCAGTAGGACCAGACGAAATCCATTCTAGGGAGCTGCTAGAAACCTCTGGTATTTTATATCGTCCACATTTCCGAATACTCAGACTTTCACTAGATAAGGGAATTCTACCAATGCAACACCCATTTCTAAAGAGGGATACTGAGCAGAAGCTGAGAATTACAGACCTTCCAGTTTCACTTCTCGGTTTTGCAAAGTTTAAGAAAATAATCAAACAAAGGATGGTAGAACATTTTGAAAGAAAGGGCATGTAATGTATTGAGCAACATGGTTTAGGAAAAGCCAGGTCTCTTCTTACTAGTTTGCTATCCAAACCAGACGTATCGATTTAGTTATATGAAGATTGTAAATCATTTGATGTTCTGTATATGAATTTTGGAAAAGCATTTGATACTGTGCCATATGCAAGGTTTATTTACAAGCTCCATAAAAATACATTTCGAAACAATTTATCAGCATGAGTCAAGAATTTTCGTAGGGAAAGAAAGAAACAAGTAGTAAGTAATGGTGTTAAATCAAATTGGGCTAAATTGCCCACTGCGGTAGCCCAGGATCAGTCTATGGAACAGTTATCTTTATTTTGTTTTCATTAACGGTATACAAGCTTCCATTAACAATGAATGAAATATGTTCGCTGCTGATAAATCAACTGTACCGTCCAGTCCTCTCACCATTGGACACTCATTATGTCCATGAAGATCTGGCTAAATTCTTACTCTGGTCAGAGTGGCTCTTTGGGTTCAACAAGGATAAATTAAAGGTAATGTTTAAGCAGTATATATACTTGGATATACTGGACCGAAGGTGATTGGGACCCCGGGACGCCTCTAAAGCCTTGGAACGTCCTCCCTTCAGGTGCCGTATGGATACTGGAACGTTGGACTGAGACCCTCAGCACTCCCTCCAATCAGTTGCCACAGGGATACTGAAACATTAGATTGAGACCGTCAGCACTTCATCCCATCAGTTGCCATAGGGATACTAGAACATTAGATTGAGACCCTCAGCATTTCCTCCCATCAGTTGCCATAGGGATACTGGAACACTGGACTGAAACCCTCAGCACTTCCCCCATCAGTTGCCATAGGGATACTGGAACATTAGACTGAAACCCTCGGCACTTCCCCCATCAGTTGCCATGGGAGTACTGGAACATTAGACTGAGACCCTTAGCACTTCCTCACATAAGTTGTCATACAGAAAATGGAGCATGGGACTGACACCCTAAGCATGTCCTCTAATCAGTTGTCGTAGTTAACCTGAACATGGGACTGAGATACTGAACACGTCCTTCCACCAGGTTCCACAGGGATACAGGAACATGGGACTGAAACCCTAACAACGTCCTCCCAACAGTTGCGGAAAGGAAACTGGAACCTGCGATTGAGACCCTCAGCACTTCCTCCCTTTACTTGTCATAGAGATACTGGAACATTGGACTGAGACCCTAAGCACGTATTCCAATGAGTTGTGGAAAGGGATACAGGAGCATTAGACTGAGACCCTCAGCACTTCCTCCCATCAGTTGCTGCCAGGATACTGGAACATGGGACTGAGACCCTAAGCACGTCCTCCAATCAGTTGTCATAGGGATACTGGAAGATAGGACTGAGACCCTCAGCACGGCTTCCAATGAGTTGTCGTAGGGTTATTGAAACATGGAACTGAGACCCTAAGCATTCTGTCAATGTCGTAGAGATACTGGATCATAGGACAGAGACCCTCAGCACTTCCTCCAATCAGTTGTCGTCAGGATACTGGAACATTTGATTTGTTTTGATTTTAATTTGATATTTTTTTTCAGGCAATCATCATAAAATATAAATACACAGAGTAAAATATCTTATAAAAGAAACTTAGAGTAAAACAAAAAACAGGTGAATCATCCAAGCCTTCATGATGACTACCTGGGATATATACACAGTAAAGTCATTAAGACTTATTTCCATTGTGGTCCCTTGCAGTCCCAAGAATGGGTGGCTCGGAATAGCAAGTTTGGATGAACCAACAAACTATGAATATCACAGATATGCTTATTTTACTATATTTAAATGTAAATTAATTAAAACTTATTGTTTTCTCTCGATAGCATGATATTAGTTAGATGTTTCTTAACTGCGGGTTTAAAGGTAAGGATCGGGTCCTTGAATTTAATTTTTGAGGTTAACCGATTCTATAGCTTTATAGAAGAATATAGTAAGGATTTCAGTCCAGGCCCCCCAACTCCTGGGACCACCAGGGAATCCACGCTTGAGCGAGAAAAATGGTTGTGAAAGTCACCGGTGCAGACCATATTTTCTTTTAAATAATCTGGAAATGTGCCCCTCACTATTTTATACATGTGTATCAGTTTGTTTTGTTCAACTCTGGTAGAAACATCCAGCGATCCTAAATCGGAAATTTGTTCAGCACCAATATGGGTTCTTGCCCCCCATTTATTAATAAAACGAATCATTTTGTTTTGACAAACCTTGAATTTCTGTTTGTTTTCAAGATCACATTGCTGTGCCAAGCCCCACACGCGTAGTCAAAGTTAGGTTGGATTAGCGCTGAGCAAAGAAGTTTACTTGTTCTTGTGCTCAGCCCCAATCATTGCCTATACAAAAATTTGAGTTTAGGGTTGATTTTATTCAAAACTGATTCTGCATGAAGTTCTCCAGAAACATTCTGGTCCAACATCATTCCCAGATATTTGACCTTAGAGGATGATTTTATTTCTTGATTATTGCATGTGATTTTGAGAGACGAATTTTTCTTAATTTTAGGTTTTGTGCCGAACAATATTGATTCCATTTTGCCCAAGTGAAGAGATAGCTTCTTATCGATCAAGCATTGCTTTAGTGAGTGAAGTTCGGAAGAAAGAGTATGTTCTATTTTGTGAATGGATTTGGCAGAGACCAGTAAGGCTGAGTCATCTGCGTAAAGAAGAAGTTTGCAGTTGACAGCCATGGGCATGTCATTGACATATATTAAGAATAATAGTGGCCCGAAGAAGGAACCTTGTGGCACGCCACAAGTGACTGTACTTGCTTTAGAGGAAGCACCTTTGTAAAATACACAACCTGTGAGTGATCAGATAAATAAGAATGAAACGAAGCGACTTATGCAGAGTCCAAGCCGATTGATTTAAGCTTTCGACACAGTAAACCATGGTTTACTGTGTCGAAAGCTTTCTGGAGGTCAAGCAGGACCATCCCTGTGTAAAGGCCATTGTCCATATTCATCCTTACATAATCCGTCAAATGAATAAGACAGAATTCTGTTGCATTGTTGCGTCTGAAGCCAGACTGAAAATCATACAGAATATTGGACTTAGACAGTATGTCTCTAGTTGAGAATAAACAATCTTTTCCAGAATTTTTGAGAAGATGCACAATATTGAAACAGGTCTATAGGTTTCTTGTGTAAGGGAATAAGTTAAGCTGACTTCAGTTCATTCGGTACAGAGCCCGTTGAAAGGGACAGATTGACGATGTGTGAAAGGGGTAGAGCAATAATTGCTTTACCCTCCTTCAAAAATTTAGCGGGAACATTGTCCAGCCCAGTGCTCTTATATTTGAGTTTGCCTAATAATTTTTGTATGCCCTGTTTTTGTATACTGGTGAACAAAAAGGAATCCACTTGAACTCCTTTCGGGATATAAAAAATTATCAACACGATCACTGTCCAACAGTTTAGAGGCGGCTGGCAATTTCTCCACTAAAACTGAGGCAATATTCGTAAAGAAGTCGTTAAATTGCTGGGCTATGCTGGAATTTTTAAAGACAGTATCGTTATTATCCTGCAGGCATATTTTAGGATTTTCCTCTTTGTTATTTGCATAACCAAGAAGTTTAAGATATTTCCGTAGGTTTCTCGAATAGCCAAGATTTTCTTGTACTTTGTCCTCAATATAGTTACTTTTTGTTACCATAACTTTTCTTTGTACCAGGTTTCGAATTGGT
>OZ026623.1:11339201-11361701 GCA_964020975.1 Hermodice carunculata | reverse complement strand
GATTTGATGAAAGTCAAACTTCTCAATAAGACTGGCGATCCTTGCCAGATTAGTGGCTTCATACATCAAATATTCAAATTAATGTGACTGAAATATATATATATATATATATATATATATATATATATATATATATATATATATATATATATATATATATATATATATATATATATATATTTTTTGGTGGGGGGGGGGGGCAATTGGGTCTACCTTTGCACTCAACATTAAATTTCTGCATATTATTGGCTAAGTAAATGTCCTTAAAAGAAAAAAACGTTCAATTTAGGCTGACACACAGAATTATCTGAACCAATTACAGGCCATGTTTGACGAAACTCTAAGAATCAGATAAAGCAATAAATGAAATGACATTGACTGGCGATCCTTGCCGGATTAGTAGCTTCAAATTAAATATATATATATATATATATATATATATATATATATATATATATATATATATATATATATATATATATATATATATATATATATATATATATTGGGGGGGCACTTGCGTTTACCTTTGCACTCGACCCTAAATTTGCATATTATTGGCTAAGTGTATCATTTATATTCAGGTACATTGAAAACATTTTAAATTGTTTTCCACGGTTTTGTTAAATGTCCTTTAAAGAGAGATTCAAGTGTTGAAATTAATCAGCGTAACAATAATTAAATGCATGCTTTAATAGACATTTAGTACATATAGCAATCAACTTTAAATTTCTGCATATTATTGGCAAAGTATTACAGCTATAGTCAGTTACATTGTGAACGTTACAATATAATGTCCATGGGAAAAATGTGCTAAAACGAAAGATTCGAATATTAAAGTTAGTCATGCAAAACAATAAGTTAATGCATGCTTTAATAGAAATTAAGTACATAAATAAAAGAGCCTGAAGATTAAGTAACATTTTGTATCATCGTCCGATTATGTAGCAATGGGGTGAATGGGCATTCGGACAGCTGATAATTGTACAACTGGCGAATGAAGATCTTTTATTTTTTTTTAAAGTACAACGCAAGATTGCTGGCTCTAAAACAAATTTGAAAAGTTCACTTGTGAATGCATAATTCATGCACTATGGATTAATGTAAAATCACGAGCTGCTGGACGATGACTCAACTGGTGTGATAAAACAAAGAATGTTGACCACAAGTGTAAGAACAAGCATTTTACATCAAATTAAACGACTGGGGGTCATCAGCTTAACGATACTATCGTAGCTATTGTTCTAAACATCTGCATCATTATATACGAATGACAGGTTGAATTTTTTTTTTAATTTAGTGCTGTGAAAGCCAAAGGTCCGACAGCATTTTAATGGTGGGAATGGGATTTTTTTAAATATCAAAAACATAAACTTGGAAAGTAATTTTCATATATTGATGAAATGTGAAGTATGAAGAATTATACTTCTTGTGAAATGTTGAGAACTATAGAGTTGTAAACATATGTTCTAGTGACTAATTTCAACAACCATATATGGCTATACCTTTTAATTATTACTATCACTTCATGTACATTTGTTAGTAGTGTATACGACATACTATATTGTATCGGGTCAGTGCCGCTGAAACAAAATGTTTCCAATTTTGTGTCTGAGCTGCAGTAATAAAGGTTCCTTCATTTGTAATATGCAGAGTGCCAAGTAAGAGAATTAGCGACAACATGCTCTTTATATCTAAGTTATCCCTTATTATATTTGATTTTGGAACTGAACGATCTAAGACATTTGTTGCTGCAGAGGTCATTTTCAATTCACTTCACATAGATACAAAGGCAGATTTTGCTGAAAGCATATATTTCAAGCTAAATAATAAATGTATGCCCCAAATCACTTAACCAACATGAATGTCTGAAAGACGTGCCCATGTAATTGACAATGAATTGTGCGAAGCTACTGACTATAAAGAAAAATAATAATCAGGTGCTGAACTTGCAAATCTAACTGACTTGTTCCGTACTTGAGTTGTTTGAAACAAAAACTGGACGTTATGAGTCCTCTTTAAAGGATAAAGTGTATCTAACCAACTTCCTTCCGTAGGTATACAATGCAAGCTGTTTTGCTTTATCTTTATAAAGAATTGAATGAGGTGCACCACTTCTGGAAAATATTGACAGCAAAACATTTTCTTTAATATGCTATTGAACTCTCAACTTCAAGATATTCCTCCCCTAGGAGCCCAATCACTTTGATTTCGGCATGTTGTCACGGCAGAGATGAAGTTTGGCTAAAAATTGAAAGGAGTGAAAATCTCAGTGTCAGCAAATTAGCACATTGGCAGTCATACGGAGCAGCCATCGATTTTGTGCATTAGTCAAGGGTGCTAGGGACAGAAAAACTTATGGCAAATCCATTTTGGAAAAGAACAAGTGTCTGCAGTTAATGATGAATATTTCCAAGGTTGAGGGGACTGGTTTAAAACCATCAGTTGCCTTTTACGGGTGACTGCCTGTGCCACATTAGTAGTGGAAGATAAATGTTAATGCTTTGGCAAGTCTTGGATTTCTTTGCTGTCATTGTTGGGTTTGGAATTGATGAATATGGATCATATTTTTCTTTACTATTTGAAAAAAAAGCTTCATTGGCTATGTTGTGCGGTGGGCTTTGTTCTCCGACACATAGTTGTAGTGGAGGTAGGGTGTGTTTATAATGTTCCAGATTTATAAATGTCACAAAAACCGATGTAGGCCTACTTTACTCTTTTGCTGTAAACTAAGCTGACTGACAAGTCAGGAGAGCTGAAAGGTGATAGGCCTAGCAGTTTTTGGGGTTTTTTTGTTTTTTTTTTTTTCTTTTTTAGTGTCTGCAGTTACTGATGGATATTTCTAAGGTTGAGAGGACCGGTTTAAAACCACCAGTTGCCTTTTATGGCTGACTGCCTGTCTCAAGTCAGGAGTGAAATTTGTTTCTTCACATTGGTATTGGGAGATAAATGTTAATGCTTCGGCAAGTCTGGAATATCTTTGCTGCCATTGTTGGTTTGGAGTTGATGAATATGGATCATGTTTTTCTTTAGTATTAAGTGATGAGTTCAGCATGTCTCACAAAATCCGCATACAAATTATGAAAAAAAAAATCAAAGCGTTTTGTGAAAAGCTGAAGAGAAAATACTTGCCAAGCAAAACCTAAGTACAATAAATGCAGAAAAGAGATTCCTCTAGGACTATAAGTTGCCAGCTGTGCTCTCTAAAATTGATAGATGCCCTTATGATGTAAAACACACATAGCTGTACCTTTAGACTCTGGATGAATTGGTTACTATTCGGAAACGCACTTCAAAGTGGTCGGTAAAATACTTGACAAAAATATTAAGCAACCAAAAGGATTTTCATCACGTGGAATTTGAAATTTTCAAAAATGATCAAAAGACTTCAGAAAAAGAGAGCTATGTTCTCCACTGAAGAAAAGCAGAACCCAGATCCCTTCAGTCATCATAATTGACAAGACATCAATAAGAATAAAAAAAAAAAAAAAAAAAAATAGCGAAACTTTCTGAACATTTGTTCACAATAACAGAACCAAAACTAGCAGCTAAAATTAATTCTGCAATGAGTACATTTTATGTCAATCGCTAACTCATGCGTATGCCTCAACAGCGAAGATTTTTTATCTATTCATAAAAACACATGGTCCTGCTAAAAGCTTTCGCAGAACCACTTCGTTGGGTACTACATATCTGAGCGGCGATTCCTTTCGCTGTCCTGCTTTTCAACACAATGAGAGTTTAAGATGAAATGAAAAAAAAAATTCTGAATTATCAATTGCTCTTTTGGTTTATTATTTTTCTGATTTATTTTTTCATTGATTCATATACTTATTAATGTTAGTGTTGATCGGTACGTAAACTATATTGCCCATCAAAAATAAACAGGACACTGAGTTCATTTGAGCACATTAACTCGTCAACTTTTGCCATTTCTGGAATTAAAATTTGGGTGTCAGCTGGTGAAGCCTAAGTAGCGGTTATTTGTGCAGTGGTCACAGCATGTTCGAGAAGTGTCTGACATTAGCACTCATGGATATATATATATATATATATATATATATATATATATATATATATATATATATATATATATATATATATATATATATAATCTGACATATAAGAAATTTATTTTTTAAAGAAATCCTTAAATACATTTAAAAGGAAATGAAACTTCCTACTGATCATTAAAGTCCCAATTTACGTGATATATAAATACTCCTACTTTTTTAAATAAGTAGGGGCACAATAATTGCTTCATTTAACCGTGCGTGGCAAAAATATTACTTAGCATTCCTTTTTTTGATAATTAAAATATATCATCTCTTAAGAGCACTGGCATAGGCACTTTGACAAACTCAAAATTGAAAATGAAAATGAATAGATATACAGCATTGTTTATGTTTGAGACATACCATATACTGAACCCGCTGATATAGAAAGCCTTATATTTCCGGACATATTTGTACAACTTCATTCAAAACACATGTTTCGATAGTACGCGCTTTCAGCTATAAAGTGTGTGAGTATTAATTTTACTTGAACGGTCATTATATTGGTTGAAAAAGTAAATCGATTTTTTGTGCCATGTCAAAGCACTTTGCGAGTTTCAAACGTGCACTTTTTGACACTGTTTAAAGTAAATTGTTTAAAGTATTATATATTTGGGCCCGAGCAAATAAACACTATTACCCGCAGACGATTATATGATTAGTATAATGATAATACTCTTTTTCACTCAGACACATACACATGCACACACACACACACACACACACACACACACACACACACACACACACACAACCCCAACAAATTCAAAACACTGCACTCCATGCATGCAATTATACATGAATTTCAGGACCGAATTTATCACGACTGAGACAACCGTGAGACACGCTTAGCAGTTAATTTTCACTAAAATATAGCATTTGATGGATTAGATAAGACATCTATTGACATAACCTAAACTATAAGGTTTAGATAATCTGTTGTTGAAATGATTTCAAGGCTATTATAAAAAGAGAATCCTTTAAATGTTCAGTCTCATGAAGTGTTCCAATATTTTACCTCTGACAGCCTGGGTAGTCAGGTTTCGAGTCTTGGATCCTTCTTTATATTATATGTTACCAGCATTCATTTATTTTTACCATGGAAGTAATGATAGCAATTATGAAAATATTATCCATGACCTTGTCATATTTCAAAATTGGTCAAATGCTTACAAGTAATCTGAACACATCTCAGAAACTAATTCAACTACATTTTTAGTAAATAGTATGGCCATCTATGTTCAAATTGAAAGCATCGAATTTTACTTCGTCGGACGGATTTATCATGTGTCCCACACGCACATAACTTTGGGAATTACTTGCCAATTTACTTACTGCTTATTCACAATTTTCTCTTCTTTTTAACATTGCTTTGAGTCTCCAGTCCTAACATATAGCATTTGAGACTTATAAGCCACTTCCCAATTGGCACATGAATATGCTTTCCCGACCGATTCATTTATATTTTCTACTTGCCCTATTAAGATTTTTTTTACACCAAATGTTTACATCTTATCTTTTTCTCGGTTCAGTAACCTGCCACACCTACGGTTATCTTGTCTTGACTACATTCGAAGGCAAAATATGTATACATCATATCTGTCAAACCCACACTGCCATTTCCTAGGCGGATGGTCCAAAATCAATTATTGATATCAAATCAATAAGTGTTGTTGTTATTCTTGTGAATGGGTGAGCAAGTCTTCCCGAAATATATTAGGGCTGCCCCTCCCCGTAAGGGGGGGGGGGGCGCTCCGGGGACTTTACGTGTTCAGAGCATGCCACACGAGACTCGACACTCAAGTAGTGGATATGTAGATGCGTGATCTGAAACTATATAGGGGATGAGCCAGATATGTTGACCCCCTCAACTGACAAAACTGACTCCTCCCTGAGTCCCCTTACAGTTTTCGACTCAAAAGTAAAATCCCCAAGACTCGTAGGTCTGTATTCTTGACAATGAGTATTTGTGCTTATATCTGCAAGAAAAGAAATTGCATGCCACTTGCTACACTTCTTGAGCGCATCTGTTGCAGTGCGTGATAACTGTTCACCACTGTTACTGTCATACACGGTCAGGTGATGATATAATATGAAAAAAAATATATATATAATCTGGCCCATTCCCAGATCATTATGACAAAAATGAAACCATGTTAAAGGGGATTTCAGTACAACCGTTAGTTGAAGAGATGCTTGTAAACAAATTTACTCAGAAAACCCTTATGGCTCCATTATACAGATCCACGTCTAAAGGCAAAGAAAACCTAACTTTTTGCTGGCACAGAAATACCTGACCTGAGTTAAGTTTTTGCTAAGATTCCTGGCATGACGACTTGCTGCCAAAATGAATTCAAGCTTTCTTGCCGGAAGGAAAAGCATGTTCTGTACGTTACCGTGCAGGTCATACATATGAACAAGAACACATATTTGCTTGGACATTCTACTGCTGTGGCGAATGCTGGTAAGTCACTTGGAGCACAGCCAGTAGGAACATAATCATCCCCCGAGGCCCTGGCAATTTGCACCGGCACTCAGCTTTTTTGCCTGGTCTAGTGCAACAGAAGGGAGGCCGTCTCCGGGTTTCAGAGGCTTACCACAGTCTCAATCCCCCTTGTGGTAATATCCCTAATTATAAATATATTTGCATGTACGTAAAAAGAAAAATCAATATTTGGAGCAAACTTTGGATGACGAGGTGTTAGGTACAGTAACAGAGGAAAAAAACCTAGGAATTTTAATATAAAATATTTTAACTTTCTGTAGCCATATCGGGAAAATAGCATCAAAACCAAACAGTGTTTAGCCCAGAAGCACCTTTTAATATTTTTTCAAAAGAATCATTCTTAATATTGTATAAAGCGTATGCCAAACGACAGTGAGAGTTTTGTGAACAGGCTTTGGCGCCCTACCTAAGAAGAACAGGACCACTTTAGAAAAGATAGGAAGGCGAGCCATGAAACTGGTCCTTGAAATTGCAAACCTACCAAATAGCGGGAGGCTGAAGGAACGTACCATTACAACCTGGGAACAGAAAACGGGATAGGAGAAATCTCATTGAAGTACACAAGATAATGAGCGGATTAGAATCTATTGATTACAATGAGTTTTTTCAACTCAAAAAATGCCCAGGGTTTAAGGGACATTTTAATACTTAGAGGTCAAAAGATGTAAAAACATCAGGCAGTACTTCATTAGGAAGAGCGTAATATATTTGTAGAATAGCTTACCTAGCAATACTGTATTAGCCTTACATTTAACTTCTTTCAAAAACCTGTATGACATTTATTACTTTGGAATGTAAACAGCTGGATAAATAATATGTATCCTCTATATATTCGTTACAAACAGTTATATTATCTATTTGTCACATTTAGGGGTGCTGTGGGCTTGTATGTACACATAATGTACAAAATATATCATAAAAAATAAATTAACTCTGAACTATGAACTACTATAAACAAGCGGCATGGGTGCTAAATGGTTTAAAGTTAAGGGGTTGGGCTAAGCTAGAAACGTTGGGTTTTATATCTTTTTGGGGGGAAGCAAAATATGGAACTTGTGTTGAAAACAGTGGCCAAGTGGTGCTTTATACATTGTCTATGTTACTGAACCACAACACATATTTACGATTTATTCGGTCAGACACAAAATAAAATCATTTCTTTTCATAAGTGGCGAGCTTCTATATCGTGGTGTGAATACCAAGGATACGATTTGACTGTGAAACGCTGACCTGTAGCATTGATACGATCAAACCAGCTTTTCTTGTGACAGTTTTAACAAGCACAGGGCATGAATCATCAAAGTACAGAGGAGGTACAATATCTTGCTTTAAACTGTAAATCTGCACTACAATCATTGGTTAGTCATTGCTTTTAAAGCTTTTATCACTTCCAGACCATATTTGATTTTAATGTCTTCCCAACATGCATATTTGAGCAGTTTTCTTTAAAAAACTGGTCCCACGATGTTTGAAGATTAGTTGTAATTTATAATATCTTATATTAATATTGATATGATAGGCCACAAAACCCATAACCCGCTGTTGCGTGTGCAGATGCTTTTGCGCCTGTTTTATAAAACCGTACAATGAGAACAACACTTTTGTTTATAAGTTGTACCAAACAAAACATTTTTTTTTTGTTTTCAGTTTGCAGCGGTAATTTTTTCGGCCTTGGGTGCAACACACCTTGTAAATGCCAAGAAAAGTGTGATGATGAAAATGGAGCGTGTCCTGGTGGCAGATGTCAATCTGGATACACTGGAATGAACTGTCAGCAAAGTAAGAATAAACCTTTTGCTCTATGTTTGCAGTGGGTTGTCAATTTCTATGGGGAAATAAGAATAATATTCCAAGATACTTCACGTCCTCTTGATACATCAAACTTTTCATTTCTCTCCGGAAATATCACTTTCTTCGATGATGTCATTCTTCTCGCTCTATTTCCGCTCTAGATTATGTGACATAATCACCAGATCCTACAGGAGGTCGTAAAGGTACATTTAGATTCTCAGCTAGTTGCATGCTAACAGCCTTTTTTATATCTACCATTTAACAATGCATCTTTCAAAATGTATCTTTCCTACGTTTTTCTTATTCTGGTTTAAGAAATCATACAGAGTTGTTATGGTCATTTTTTTTTTGGGGGGGGGGGGGGGGGCTGGATTACTGTTGTCCACACCTTTACTTTTGCACTGTGTGTCATTGGCCAATGCCAGTTTTGGGAATCCGAGAATGGTCTGTTAAGTACATGAGACAAAAACCCTGGCCATTTATTATTTTCGGCAAAATAACAGTCGATCATGGGAGAAATAAGAATACCCCGGTCTAAACCATGTAAGACCATGTTATCCCCAGAATATGAAAAAAAAAACTGCAACACAATTTTTATTTGTGAAAAAGCCACTGAGAACAGTCATAATCGCTCTCGTGCCGAACAAATGGTGATGGGGTCTATTTTTTAACCAAACCGAGTCTGGATAGCGATTCTCTATATTTCAGTGATACAAGAACTAAAATTTCATATTTACCGGTAAAATAAAGGAACCAGCCTAAGAATTTGTCTCGCATATTGGAAGTTCTACTCTACATTTGAGACATTTTGCCGAGAACAAAGATGCATCACATGATACAAGGATAGAGAGGCATGATATATAATACAATAACATTATTTCAGAACAAAAAAAAAAAAGAGGAATAAATTGTATCTATGGCATCCAGCAAAATCGTATTCCTCATGTTAGGGTTTCAAATTGTTAAATTGTAGGCAAAAGCGGTCATCTTGCAAAAGCAGTTCCCGTGACCATATAACAAACTGAAGTTTCCCACTCAGTACACTTTATCCAAAATGTAAAATTTTCCCTAGTCTTTTGTTTTTGGGGAAGGTTTTCTAAAAGATCGTTGACCGAACAATTTTGAATATGGCTATCTGCTTGTAAAACTGACTTTTAACAACTGGAACCATTTGCGCTTCAAATCAGGTGCTAACTGTTTAGCTAATAAATTTACCCAAAGTACAAGTGACCATACTCTGCTCAAAATAGCCATTCACTTTCCATTTTTTAACGAACGACATTGGGTTAGCTTCTTGATGCTATAGGTTTTAGCCCTGAATACTTGTTAGTAAGCTTAGCCTATAGGCAGTAATACCGTGTTACGTCCGTTTGCTTGTCCATCGTGTTTTTCGATTTGATATTCGATTTCTCTTCCCAACACTGTTGGCGAGATTCTCTTCAAACTTCTTGGGGATTGATTTTAGATAGTTTCTGCCAAATATTTTCAAATGATCAGGTTTCAGTGATTAATGGATTTTTTCTTTCATGTTTTTTTTTTCTCCAAAACCGCCTCGTGCATCGAAAAATATCCTGGCCAATCGTTTCTTAATCGTATGGGGTCACTCCAAGAAACCTTTAATCCTGAATTTGTTCAATATGTGGTGCTGCGATTTGTAGTTTTAATGAGTTTGTGTGTGTGCATTTGTGTATCATCATCATCATCATCGTCGTCATCGTCATCATCATCATCATCATCATCATCATCATCATCATCATCATCATCATCATCATCATCATCATCATCATCATCATCATCATCATCATCATCATCATCATCATTATCATTATTATTATTATTATTATTATTATTGAAATTATTACTACTATTGCTATTGGTCTTGTTACTATATTTTTGACCTCTCAAAAAATTCCATCGAGATTGGCATCAATTTTGATAAGACGGAACTGGTTGAAGTCAAACAAAATTATTCAACATGTGATTGTAGTCGGTATCTCTGACCTTTTTATGTATTTTAAATATCTAATACTTGTTGGTTCATTACGATTGATTACAGTGTGAGTGATTGCAGATAAGAATGGTAATTTACATTTTCAACTTGTTTTCCAGGAATTCTGCCTCCTACACACGTGGTGTGGATGAGTTATTGTATTGTATTGTTTGTTCCAGTAATTTTTTTTTTCTTTTCTTTTTTTACGAAATGTTCTTCAAATCTGCCTGTAGCTAATTGCTTTGAAATTGTGCAGAACACGTCTGGAGACACCTAGACGTTGCTTTGCGCAAAAATCGATATTTAAGCTTTTTTTTTTTTTACTTTGTCTCTTGTCGTAAGTTCGGTTTTCCTCAAACTAAGGAATGTTTCTACACTTGCTTTTCGTTAAATAGTTCAGTGCAATGCTGTGCTGTCATTGTCTTATATTCAAAATGATCAAATTTAGGAAAAAAATAATAATGGTATTTGGGCGTGTTAGCATTGTCACTTTGCAATAGGGGTAGAAGCGATTACGACATGTTAGTTTATATCTCATTAATCTTGGATACTAGGGGCAAGGTTAATACTGACTAATGGTAGGAAAGTACCTTTTGGTTCCTTTTGGTTTGTAAAATTGACCTGAAGTGACCTTTCAAGTTTTTAAACTGGCATATTGGCATATATCCTGGCAATGGATTTTGTCGGTTTTTTATATAAAATGACGTGTGACTTGTTTGAGGGAAATTTTTTCAAATAATAATGATTGACTTTGAAAAACTCAGCCTGTATATAATTCTGATGGGTCAAACGATCATTTCAGTCTGTGCGTGCAAGGCCAATCAACCACATGGCTCTCAGAGGCCTTGTCTCTGAGCTCATGTCTTCCAGAGGTTAACTCCCCTTATTTTGTATGTTCCAAGTAGTTCCATGCTAGGAATTTGCGACAAAGCAATCATGAGATCCATCTGTAAAAGAAAACAGTACTTACATGTTTGCACAAAGTGAAATTCAGAAAAATTATAAGAAACCGATCCCATACTTCCATGAGCAACGATAGAATCTAATCTATATGTATGATTGAAAAAAAACAAAACAAAACAAAAAAAAGGAAAAAAAAAACAAATAAAAAAACAAACAAACAAACAAACAAAGAAACAAACAAACAGAAGAACAGAAAACAGTATGATACTAATATGCCTAAGCTGAGAAATGGCTGCCCATCTGTTATTCATTTTCGCTCTTTCTTTCTGTCTGTCTAGCTCTCTGTCTTTCTCTCTTTTTTTTTCTCTTGCTTCAGTATATTCTTTTTCTCTTTCATTCTTTCTTTTCCTTTCTTTATTTCTCGTTTTCTTTGTTCTCTTTATTTCTTTCTTTCTCTCACTCTTCCTTCCTTCCTTTCTTTCCTGTCCTTCCTTCTTTCTTTCTGGCTGTCTTTCAGAACATTTTGGACCACAATAAACACATATCTAATAAATGGCACATATATATACATATGTATGCACTATTATTCTCCTTTTTTGGCCAAAGTTATATGCTTGATCTATTATTCTGATTACGGTTTCTTTATACGCAGGGAACCCATGCGGTCATCCTGGAAAAGTTAAACATGCCACTACCTCTGTCACATCCCATCTGGACACAGTCAAGGTGAAATATACCTGTGTGCTTGGCTATCAAATAGAAAGTGGCGATGTAGAGCGCACGTGTCAACCTTCCAAATTATGGAGTGGACGACAGCCAACATGTGGAAGTGGGTGAACATTCCAATAACTTTCAGAGTTTTCTGTTGTCTTAGTAGCTGATAGAAAGAACAAATATCCTCAAAATAATGGCAGCAAGATCCATAACAAATCTTGTGAAAATCAGCAATTTGTAATGTTAGGATTAAGGAAGCTCACATGAAAAGTGTGATGTCCCTGTTGTTGCAATGTTTGGTGTTTTCCCGTGTGTGTGTGTGTGTGTGTGTGTGTGTGTGTTGGTGCTTTACCTGATGACAATAGCCTGATGCAGCGATTTAACCTGCAAATATATCGCTATAATGTTACTTTATTGAGCCGCCAGGAATGAAGAAATTCAAAAACATGCATCGAACAATCCATAGCATAAAGTACTGCTATATAATGAAACAATGGACTATATTCAATTTCAAAATTATTATAAACACCGATTCATAATACATGGCATTTGAATCAATAGGTCACAAAACATAACTAAAAAGTTACATTTCAAATTGAGTTTCAACAAAACAAACCGAAAGATTTTAAAAAACAATTTTAATAATGTCTGGCTTTGATGACAAAAGGCGATGGCATGGAATAAGAGGAAATAAATGTCTTACTGATTCAGAACACACATTAACCGCAAAATATTTGTGAAATTGTGTATGGTTACACAAAAAATATTCAGAAACCAGATTCTAATAAGAAACAAATAGATCAGATGTTTTGCAACATTCCTTTCAAACACAAAATCATTGACTCACTAAATATTCATTCCCTTTTCAAACTGAAATTTGTTCGTAACATGATTCCCGATGAGTGCAAACTAAAAGATCCCCCCATCATTTCCTATAAATATGGCAACAATATTGGACAAAGTGTCATGAATTACAAAAAAATTCTGGCTTTAATTACTCTTGAGGATATCGCAGCAAATCAAAATTGTGACTGTATGTCTAATAGTAAATATTCTAATTTTGTTGATGCACACCACAAACATGTATTTACAGGTAGCTTGGATATAATACAAAATTCAGGTTTAAAAGAAATGATGAAAAAAGGTACAAAATGTCGGATATGTCCCAAGTTGAATATTGACAGTATTTTTCAGGATACATGTGATGCACTTGATTCCTACTGTATGGAATGGGCAAAGAAAGAAAAAATGGAATTTCAGAAATTTGAAGGATGGTTATCAAACTTGAAAAGAGTCTTTAGAAATAGAATTTATCGTTACAAATCCCACATTAAGAATTTCAATACGGTTAATCTGGAACAGCCTAAAGTTTATAAAGCAGTCAAAGCACTACAAGATAGATTTGTAGTCACTAACATAGATAAGGCAGGTAACAATTTTGGGATCATCTGCAAAAAAATATTATGTGGATATTTTGAAAAAGGAACTTGGTTTAAACAATATTTCAGACATAAGAGGAAATGACGTATATACATTACACAAATAATCCATTGATAATTTGATAGATACACATAAAGATGAGATGAAAAGTAATTTTAATATCAAAATTTCTGAAGAGGACTCCTCTATTCCACTTTTGTTCTGGATAACCAAATTACATAAAAACCCTTTTAAATCTAGATTCATAGGTGGTGCTTCAAAATGTACTACAAAGCAGTTATCAAAAGAAGTAACATTGTGTTTGACTGCAATTAGGAATCATTTTCGTAAATACTATAATGTTATTTCTAGAAACTGTGAAATAAATTGTTTTGGGAGTATCAACATTTCTTCCGAGTTTGTAACTAAAATCAAAGATGTAAAGGCAAAAAATATCACATGTGTTTTTGGACTTGGATATTCAGTTCACTAATGACAGGTTTTGTATTAAAGTCTATATCAAAATAGGAGATGTTAACTTTGAAGTGGTTAATTATCCTTTCCCGGACAGTAATATTTCGGAACTATTGGATATAATACGTTTATTGTCACAGATTTTAAGATTGGGTCGTATTTGTTCTAAATTTCAAGACTTTGCATCTAGAACCAAATTTATTTACAATAAACTTGAGTCAAGAGGATTCAAAGATGTACTTTTGATCAAATATTTTTACGAGTTTTGCTGTAAATATCCCGAGATGGCTAGAAAGTTTTGCTTCAATAATTTTAGAGATTTTTGACTTGCCTGTTTTGCTACTTAATTTTATCTTTTGGCATCATTCTGTTTTAATGTTCACCTTTCAGACATTTTAGGCTGGCTTGTTTCCTGTTAGGTCAAACCCCCAGGGGCTATAGGTAGCAAGCAGCTACTGACGACAGATACAAGCTTGCCTAATTGTACTCCAAATCCTGTTAAGAAAAATTGTTATGATAACATGTTTTTGACATAAATGCTAATGACTTTCATTCTTTTCTGACATGCCTAAATGCATATATACTCAAAATTGACAGTATTTTCTCAAATGTCACAAACCTGACACATTACGTTGATACATTGGCTCAGGGTTGGTAGGTACATAGAGCTTAATTGTTTGAGGGGTAGGTGTCATCACAGAGTTTGTTTCACATTTCTCGTGCAGGATGTCCATTGTTGCAGTCCTTGTTGGGATTTCCCTTGCTTTGTACTGGTGGTCTAGTAGGAACTGTATATTTTCTTATCACTGAGACTGAATATAAGGCCCCAGCTTGTTTCCACTTCAGTTATACACTGGCGGGTGGTTTAACTAGGATAAGCTGGCCAGCTAGAAAGGGTAGATATTGGTTCAGGGGTAAGTCAAATTGTTCTTATCTGAACCAGTACCAAACAACTTTAGTAATTATGGTTTGTTTGACAGGTATTCTTCTTTCATAATGAAGCTCTGCATTTATAAGCAAAACTTCACGTATTTAGCTAATTCATCATTTGCCACGTTCATATTTATTCTTCATAAAGTGGGTTGTCTTTGCTGAATATTTAGCTTAGACAAGGAGCCGCTACTCAGAGAGACATGTACTGGTAAAAGGCTCCGAAACATGTTGAATAGTTACCCGCTGAAGACCCTTGAATCTATTTGGGCTGATACAGCCTATGTCAAAATTTTACAGAGGAACGTGTGCAATATGGACAATAGTAATTCCATATGTATATAGGTTAGACAGGGACAGGTTAGCTTATGGAGAGTAAAGAGTTCGGACCGCAGAATAGGGTATTGACTACTAGGAAGTGGTTCTAGGCAAAAAGACACAAATACAATTGACATTGCGTCCAATTGCACAACAAAACGAGGAAACGTGATCACAGAAGCCTGTGGGCGTGCTGAAATCACGTGGTTTTATGGGTGATTCAGTCACCTTGCCCGGGCTGTTACTGGCCCAATGAAACATGCTCCCACAAACATACCACACACCAAACGTTAAGTTATTGGCATACAATGCCTATGTCAAATTGTTGACATCTGGAATCACAGCCGACTTTGCGGTAGTGATCTTTTGGACATGAGTTGATGAGCACCTACATAAGGCAAGATGGCCCTGTTTTGGGCAGAGATCAAAGCAGAACTCGGTACCTATGTCAAGTCCCTTTGGTGGTTTGATGGCATCCAGGATTTGTAAAGATTGTGCACACCATATGCTGTTGATTACGAGGGGCAGTGGCATAATTTGTTGACACTGACAATATTACTATGTCTGATCTACCACATAGGTCAGCCGTGTACCTTAGTTCAGTACCATCATCACTCTGAATTCTACCTAAACAAGCTTATTGCAAGAAGGGGCAGGAAAATTCATGAAAAAAGTAGAAAAGCATGTAGAACGAACAGCTGCTGTGTTCTCTGAAACCAGTCTTCCACAGATGAAGTAAAGCAGACCAACTTGCCTGGTCAGATGGTTCTTTAACTCTGGACACACTACTTATGCCTCTGTGGGCCCCATGGCAGTCACCTTGGAGTTAATTTCCATCGCCAAAAGAGGCTCTGCAAGAATTGTGCATTGCCATCAGAGCAGCCTGAATCTAGGTCAGATCCTGCAGCAGGAAGCCCATTACCTGCATGCTTGTATAACGTCAGCAAGGGCAATATTGAAGATAAGGGATCATGATGTAGAGAAAACCCTGATGTCATGTGCTTGTACTCCTTGGACCCCAAGAATGTACTCTGACCCAGAGACTACCTGGTAGGCATTGCAGACCGCCTACTTCAGCCATGTTGACATGGTATTGGCAGCTGTCAGGCCTGACACAATTTTTCTCAGTGGGAGAGGGCTGTCCAACCTTGACAGATGTCTTTCGTTCAGTGTAAATACCACTTGATGACCTTTAGAGGACAAAGTGTCCTGTCTGGTTCCGACCGTACATGAAAAGTCTGTACCACACTTGTAGATGTAACAGAGCTTCGTGACTTAACTACAGTAGGTCAAGAGACCAGTCCCATTTTGACAACCTCCATGCATGAGGATTGAGCAACACTGGAATCTGATGGTTCTGGGTTGTCCCAGGCTGCTCAATCAGTCTCTCTCAGATTGGTCGATGTAACAGAGCCTCCCAACTTTACTCCATTAGGTCGAGAGACCGGTCCCATTTTGGCCATCAAGAAGATCTCCGCCTTCTCTACCCGGATATTTGCAGAATCTGAGGGAACAATGGGAGTTGGGAAAGCTGTAACTTCATATTCAGTCCAAGCATACTGCCGGGGTGTCCAGCACACGAGCTAGAGGATCTGGGACTGGAGCCACAAACACTGACAATTTGTGGTTTCATCTGGTGGGAAACAAATCCATATATCGAGGCATCCCTGTCAGAGAATACCCAATTATTGCATCATCATCTTCTTCATATTTTTGATTAATAATTAAGCTCACTTTGACCTTTTGACACAAACCTGTTCCAGATGACTTTCAGGGCCATGCTGAGTGGTTTCAGGTGATGGTGTCGTATTCAACTTGTGAATCCATGAAGGACATCATGTCCAACAGCGATAGCCACTGCTGAGCTGTTTGCTGTGTCCACCTCAAGAACCTCTTGATCAGGATCTGCAGTCTGTCCCATCTGTCCTCGGCAGGACAGCACTCAAAATTGGACTTGATCAAAATGAATGCGTGGGAAGACAAACACCTGTTTGAGTGTGAGGTTTGATTTGGGGATGTTCATTTCTAGCCCTAAGTCCCTGGACAGCTTCAACAGAAATGCTCTGTTATTTATGAGTTCTTGATGAACTAAAGTTTGGATGAGACAGGCATCCAAATACATGTGCATTCTTATGCCCGTCTTCTGAACACATGGTGCCATGGCCTGTACTAAGGGGTGAGCACTTGTGATGCCCTGGTAGGCCAAAGGAAAAAGCTTGAAATTGGAATACCTAGTTCACATGTGAACTGTACATATTTCTGACTGCCCTGAGACATAGGCAAGTGGATACACGTATCCTTCAAGTCAAGGGAGAAGGTCTAGTCCCAAGGTCACAAAGCATTCCTTATTAATTCAGGCATTTCCATGTGGAAGTGTGGAACTTCCAAAAAATGTGTTCAAAAGAGACAAGTCTTTGATTGGCATCCAGCTGCCATCCAACTTTAGGACCAAATATAGCCAGCTGTATAACCCCAGAGAAAAGAACCCCTATGTCTCTCTCTCTGGCTTCCTTCACCAACAGCTTCTGAACTGCCTCTTGGAAGAGTGACCTCTTCGGCTCTTGGGCCAGCAGGTCGAACCTCCAAGGGATGCCTGACAAGGGTAGTAGCTCCTTATGCAGTAACACAACGCCATTTTCCAGGACATTCAACACAAACGAGTCATCTGTGAGGAAAAGCCAGTGACTGTGGAAGTATCCAAGCCTACTGTAAAGTCACTACAACCTCACCCCTGACCTGTTGTAAAAGTTGCTGATGGGTGTGGATAGCTGGCGTCCACCTTCAGCCCTGCTTCCCTTTACCAAAGCTGGGCTTTTTAAAGGGCCAGTTCTGCTTGCCACTGCTGTAAGACAATGTTTCACCTGAGCCCTGCTGCTGAGGTGTTCCTGGGTGGCCTGTTTCCTTTGCAGGAGAGTCCTTGAAACCAGTACCCTTGGCTGTCTGTTTGTGAGCCCTGGTGGTGACTGTTGATAGGTCAATGATGGTTTGGTTAGCCTCATCAGCCTGTTCCCACCTGGGCTGCCCAACCCCTAGGTCCCTGATGGGAGCAACAGTACCTTCGAACCAGTACTTTGAAATCAGAGGCTAAGTTCTGATTGCACACTAGTGATTGCCTGGCTGAAAGGTGCTAAATCACCATAACCCTGGACGATTGAAGCCAAGTGTTCAGGCTAATCCAGTACCTGACTGGTTCCAGGACCTGCAGCAACATGAAGAGCCGCTGCATGATCTCAGCAAAAGGCAGCTGAGGACACTTGAAGAAGGTGGTGATGTTCACCATCATTCTTGAATCCTCCTTGAGTCTATTCAGGACCTCCTGGGGGACTAAGGGACGGGGAGATTCATTACAAATGGTGTCCTTTTCCATGTCTACCTCTGTGGTTGTGTTGTCGTATGTCTCATTCGGCCATGGGAACCTGGCTATGTTGGCCCAAGGCTTCCTCAACACCTCCCTGCACTTCAGTGCTGGCTGGGTAAAGATGCCAGAGGGTGACCTAGATCCCCTCAGCTCCTTGTCTAGGCTCCTTTACACTTCATCCACGTATGTGGAGAAAGGAGACCTGGGCCCCACTTGTTCTGACACAGACAGAGACCTCAGTGGGTACACTGACATTGCTCTTGTCTTCATGGTCAATGGCAAAGGGGACGCCCTTATGATGTCTCCAAGGAGAGCCAAGATAAATTTCTTAGTTGAGTCAATAAGGGCTGAGGGTTCACTAGCCTCATATGGGGTGAGTTGTACTCAAAACACAGCTGACGCTGAGCGGAATGGATCAGCTCATTGCTCTCTGACCCCCTCCCCTGGACAGGCTGGGGCTAGCACTGCAGTTTATGCTCTATGCGCTGTGCATGTTCCTCCTCATCCTCATCAAGGAGAGACTCTTGTAATCATCCCTCTCTGTCAGACAAAGGCCTTCCCTGCTCATCTTAACCAATGTGCAATGGAAAGGACCAAGTGGCCAAAGAGGGAGGGTCGGCCTTTGTTTGGCTGGTCCAGTCTGGTTGATCACTGGAGCAGTCTTGGTCATGGCCAGTACAGATTTGATAAACACTAGGTCAGATGTACAGGACCTTTCTGGACCTGTCTGGGGAATATCCTTCATGGCACACACCTCCATGACCACTGTGGCATCTCCAGCAAGAGAAGTTGTGGCTCTTTCCTCATTGCCGTTCACACCAGTACAGAGGCAGGTGGGCCTGTTGCCTCCCCCATGTCATGCTGGTTTTCTTGTATGTAAGGACTGGTCACACCTGGACCTTGAATTTCTCACACGGAATCCAGGTCTTGAGTCTGCTGACTCACAGGTGTCACAGACACAATTGGTGTGTGAGAGGGTGTCTTTGCCTGGGCAGACTGCACATACGGCTGTGTGGTGGGCATCTGTGCCTTCTGCAAAGCATCCAATATAGCTTTGAGTCTAAGATCCAAGGTTTGTGCCCTCTTTGCAGAAGGTACCTCAGCCCTGCCCCCCTTCCTCTTGATGGATATCTTCTCTTCTTTTGTTTGTTCCCACCAAATCAGATGTGCTATCGACAGTCTCACCTCTCCAAAGACAGGAAGAAGTCTTAACTTGCAGACTTGATAGTGACACTGAAACAGATGAGGTTATCAGTTAGACAGCTTTGCTTGCCTATGTTCAGGATCTCAAAGAGATTCCACCACTCATCTGACCAACTTTTGCAGTGCTGACAAGTTCATAACCTCAAACACTGCAACAACTCCAACTACCATGAGCACTTTCTACAGTGCCTATGTGTGTCCCTTTTGCCCATTAAGTGGCTGGTCATATCCTGCTTCTGAGAAGCAGGGATGCCTACCACTGAACTGCTAGGTACAGCTGTAGCATATTTCATGCTCATTTCGGGATGTCCGAGCTGTTGAATAATGAGGAGGGATCATTCTTGAGGTTCTTTATAGTCACTGGCATGACAGCCACATTGAAATACAATATACATCTAATTGTATTTTCATTTGCCTCTGCATTCAAGAAACTTGGCAATCAGCCAAGGATAACATGTCAATTTACCCAATTAATGGTTATAACCTAATCTCACAGGGATACATTTGTTCGTCTCATGGTGGGTTAGTTATCTACCTGAGAAACTCTTTCAGTTACAAAACTTTATCATATATAGTAAATCAGAAATCTGGGAAGGTCAATTTATTGCAGGTACCTGTGATCTGGTCCAAAGGAAAATTGTTCTTGGCAATATTTATAGACAGCCGTGTGATGTTAATCAAAACTACCATTCTTCTACGAATGAATCAATCTGTTTATGTTCAACTGCAGAAACAAATGATTGTGGATGTGTGTGTGTGTGTGTGTTTCGTATTTTTCCTAGCTTATTATTACCAAGTACAGGGATTTTGCCTAGAAAATAATTGCTGTTAAAAGCTTGTGTGTGTGTGTGTGTGTGTGTGTGTGTGTGTGTGTGTGTGTGTGTGTGTGTGTGTGTGTGAGAATTTCCACAATTATGCTGAGGTGTTAAGAAATTAAGTCTGCAAGGGATTGGGAGGTTGTTGCATTAGATAGCTTGTAATACTCTCATTCTTAATTCCGATTGGTCATTTGTTTTGACACGGTGTAACTGTAGAATTGATAATAGCAGTTGAGCTATCTGTAGTTAATTTTGTTTGCTAGCATGCCAATTATTCGTTGCTAACTTCATAAACAGGGGTCACATGCGGTCATCCTGGAAATGTTGAACATGCCATTGTGTCTGGCTCACATCTGTACAAAGACAAGGTGACATATACGTGTGTACCTGGATATGAAATTCAAAGAGGCGATTCACAGCGGACTTGTCAATCTTCCAAACGGTGGAGTGGACAGCAACCGACCTGTGGAAGTGGGTTAACCTAATGAGTTACAGATTTTTCGTGGGTAAACAATAGAAAAAGTATTTTCTCAGTTGTCTCACTTCCCAGTGCCACATCAATATGAAGGAGCCAAATTTATTTTTTTTATGTAATTCTTCTCAATAAACAATTATTGAGAACCTTACCATTAAATAAATGCCAGAGAACACTTGCCTCCCTGAATGATATAAATTGAAAATTGCATGCCTGATACTGCCTTAGACCTTCCATAACACAGATTCTGACAAATTATATCAACACCTATTTGTAATTGCTCTGTGACCAGTGATTTTATTCACCACGGTACAGCATGGGTTTGCTATATATTGTGCACTTCATGACTGCGTTATGTCACTCAGCGTATTTGTACCTTTAAAACCAAGAGACACACAGCTCTCTGTAACAGGTATGGCTAAATGCCCACTTACAATGACAACGTCAGGGGATAGCCAGGGAAAAAATACATAAAAATGTTCAATTGATTTATAGAATATTCTTGCATGCAAATTATTCAATTCATATATCAACAGAAAAACACAAAATGACAAACCTGGATAACTGACATTTTTTTCAGCATTAAAGACTTTGAATGAGTCGGTGGATATATTGAAAATAAAGTCAAGCAACCTAAAAAAAAAAAAAAAAAAAAAAGAAAAGAAAAGAAAAAAGAAATACGCAAAAATACAAATAAAGCAGAACAAAAGAAAACTGTCGGGATTGACAATCCTGTTTGTATGTTATTCTTGGAAAGCAATTAAATGAAGACACCGGAAAGTACACTATATGCATAGATACATATTTGAATAGATGGGTGAGGCTAAAGTCAATGTGAAAATGGAATGAATTCAAGAAAGGGGCCTGCTATATGTTTTTGATGATTAAAAAAAATGATTAATACCTCATTTCAAAGAAGGCTGACGTAAACATTCTTTCCATGAGCAGATTATATTTCTTGCCGACGGAAGGTTTCAAAGCCCTCAATATGCAAGTACCTATTTATACATAGCCAAGATATGTTTTGAAGACTGGAATTCAATGAGAGCTTGTGCAAAATCAGATATGTCACAAAGCCAAATTTCTATATTATTACATTTGGAAAAGAATTCTATGGACTATCTTGGTGTCAAAATCTGCAACAGTTTGCCTAATGACATGAAAGACCCATTCACTACTGTAGAGTTTGAAAAGATTAGTATCAATGTGGAACTTCGATGATAGATGTAATTGTCTGGTCTGTGGTAGTTAATTTTATTAGTGGACTGACGAGGGTGCCCCTGTGGGGATATATGCTTTCAGTCTCTGGCTAATTTAGACCTTAATATAAACATACAATATATTCCTTGATCGGCTGTGTTTTGATTATGTCATATGTCTTGGGTTATATTTTATCCTGTAATTTTGGTACTTTTATAAATCACCATGTGACCGCGCACAAATTACATGCTGTTCCTCCCTTTTCGCAGGCTCATTGTGTTTACACGACACATGACAATTGCCTTATTTCAAATGCACAATCCTACTCTGTACTAAGCCGGAGTCA